>SNQJ01S0072527.1:12260-27358 GCA_010110895.2 Picea sitchensis
GACAGTGCCAAAATAAGGGGGAGGGGATGTAACACCCCGGGTTTTGAACCACCTTTTTAAATAATGTATTGTTACAATGCTAAGAGGACAGAGTGCCCAAACAATTATTAAAAGGCCAGTGCACCCAAGAAATGTAATTTTTTGATCACTATTAATAATAAATACATCGTTGGCTACTAGACGGACAAGGACTAGAGTTATAGGGGGTTATGATTCCACAAGAGAGGGGGCTTGAGGGGATAAATGTTGATTTCCTATTTTTAATTACCATTCTGTCTAAGGGAGTGGATCAATTACGTGAGATTCTTGGGGAAGTCCAGGAGTTTCTTGATTCCGAGCGAAAATACTTAAACCCATCCCTGGTCTGATTGGGGGGTTGGCTCATTCACTCCTTCACCTATCCTTTCATTCCATTATTTCCCTCAAACCTTCATTCACTAATTGTTCACTGTTTCACACCTTGGGTGGAGAAATAACTTCATTCATTTCCATCATTGTTCATCTTCCTCATCCATGTCTTGGATTAGGAAAGGAAAATGAACTGCTGAAGAGCAGCCATGGTATCATTGGTTGTAGAGGTCACTGGTGTAATCTAACCATGACTTGATTCCTTCATGTATGAGATGCATTGTCCTATGTCCAACATTTCTCATATTTGTGAGTCTTGCTAGTTCCAGCTTTGAGATTCTAGACCAGTCGCGTTGGAGGCCCGGATAAGGAGAAGGGTTGCTTGAGGGATTGTGTGGCAGCGAAGGGTGGAGTTCCATTCTCTTGTGTGGTGCAAGTTGGGTAGAAGAGAGTTGGGTACTTGGTTGCTATGAGTGTTGGAAAATCCTTTGAGAGCTTGAGTGTTGACTAGTTTAGGAAGCCAAGTAACAAATCTAGAGCGATCCTTGTTGATTCATAGCCATGGCTTGGGGTGACACTATTGTTGAGTTTGGAGCAGTAGTTTCTACGGTTGGGTGAAACGTCCTTGAGTGCATCAGGCTATGAGTGTTGGAAAATCCTTTGAGAGCTTGAGTGTTGACTAGTTTGGGAAGCGAAGTAAAAATCTAGAACCGTCCTTGTGGATTCATAGCCCTGGCTTGGGGGTGACACTATTGTTGAGTTTGGAGCAGTAGTGTCTACAATTGGGTGGAACGTCCTTGGTCTGCATCCAGTTAGTGTCTCCTTTTATAAAGATAATTGCTCTCTGTTATGATATTGTTTATTTGTATATGAATGTATTCCTCTATGTATTTATTTATTGTTTAATTGAATCTTTATAATATGCATGTTTGATGGTTATTACTGTGCAGGTTGTTAGACCCTTTCTTTTATGCGCCCTTATTAATTTAAAAAGGTATTGGTAAGAGAAAGAATTCCAAGGGTGGGATTGAAGGTAGAGTACCTCACCTTGTGGGTGGAGGGGTGTGTTACATACACAAATACTTATCCCCCCTTGTTTCTTTTCTTGGACTACCATAGGACTAATCCATTCAAATTCATCTATTGGTTCTGTGATACTAGCTTCCAACATTATGTCAATTTATGCTTTCACTTTTTTCTTATACATTGGATTCAGTCTGTAGGATATTTTCCTGATAGGTCTAGCCTTAGGTTTGAGGGGTATCTTCATCTCGCCAAGCTCTCCTACTATGCCTTTCATCTCCATAAAGGTTTTTGGATATAGGTCATTGTATTGGCGCAGTAACTCTGCTATTCTTTCTACTGTTTGCTCATCCCAAGTCTCCAACACTTGTCATTTTAGGATTTCCATTCGACCCAATACTAACTTTGTTAAATTTGATTGGTGCAGAAAATACTTTTGAATCCATAAATGGACCTTCCACCTCTCTTTCTCCTTCAATACATGTAATCTGAATGTTGCGTGGATCATCTTCATCTGGTTCTTCCTCTTCAACATGATAGCATGAAAGTAACTCTTTGACTGTATGTTTGTTCTATTATAGATGTTTTTTCATGATTTCAACTTTTGTTTCATTAATAAATATCATTCCTCGTATCAACTTCAGTGTTGAATCAATATTAGGGTTCTCATGTTCAAATGAGAAGGTTAATACAAAAAAAAATTGTAAACATGTCCCTTTTGTAGTGCCTCTGCGCATCTCCTGGTCTATATACCAATTCCCTAGGATTCCTTCCAATGTATGGATAAAGTGATGAGTCCATTCCTCTGATGTTTTCATCCTCCATTGTGCATTGCACTTCTACAAGTGTTCCCCTAGTGTTCCTTGTCCATCATAACTATGAATTTTATTGTTCCCCTGCTCTGCACCAAATATAATGCAGTGGTTGTTTACACTGATACCAGTCTTGAATTGTTTCTTTGTGCACACCCCACCATCTTGCGAGTGTGGCCTTGAGTGAAATATCTAGGGCTAAGATACTATGATTTTCTAGTACTTCCTCTTCATATTTTGTCAAAAAATCCTCTAAGTCATTTAACCCGTGAAAACCAGGAGGTTCTCTTATATTTGTACCAACCCATATTATGTGTAGTATATTCTTTCACACCTCCTTGTTATAACCCTAAATTTCACCATGCATGCATACCTATCATTTGGCCCTCTCACATGCAAATGTTTCCAAGCCATCATTGGACAACTCTTCTTAAAAACACTATTTTTGAAGATGTACGCACCATGCACCACTACTGCCCGCATACATACACTTGTTGCACCACTACAACCCACGTACATACACTAGATGCACCATTACAGCCCATGTATGCCCATGAAATTTTTAAAAATTAAAAAGTTGCAAGGAATTCGTTTAGATTACGGGCTATTGGGTAGTTTTCCAACTATACCACCACCTATATCCCGTCACCCAACTGAATAATCATCCTTTTCTCATATAAAAGGAGGTGTTGGGGTCTCATTCAATACATAATCATAAGAAAAGTGAAACTCTTACTGTTTCACATCCCCTCCTTGCCCCAAGAATTGCAGCTACCTTGTGAGATTTGCATCAGAATTTCCCATTCTAGCCCTTTTTCCTCCATCATAAGCCTATGCCATTTCCCTAGAAGAAGTCTGAGAGGAGAAAGATATGTGGAAGCACAGTTGGAGCTTGGTAAAGAGGATCCCGTACCAGTTTCATGGAGCAGTCATTGATCTCATTGTAAGTAAACATTGTGATATCAATAAAAGGAATAATGTTTTTGTCCCGAAATATGATGTGTCAAATATCTATGTTTGATTTATGTTTTATACTGGCATCTAACCCATGATTCATATATCAGATGCATGTTTGTAGTTCCCTGTTTATCTATTCTTGAATGTAGGCCAGCCTTGGGAAGAGGCTTGTAGTCAGTGAAGCAATCGAACGCGAGAGGATCGACACCGGATGTGGAGTTAAAGGTAGATTTATCGAATCTTTTCACTTTGTATTTCATGCATGAATGTGGGGTATATTCAGGGTAGTTATAAAAAGTAGGAGACTTTTAGACGGATAGATATACCTACATGTTGAACCCTAGTGTATTCCATAGGGGGGTTTTCCCGTTATAGCAGAACTGGTGACCATACTGGGGAAACCTCTAGGGTTTTAGTGGGTTTTAGGGGTGTTTGATTGGTTTTTACCTTTTGAGTTTCTTTCTGTAAGTTGTTGAGTCTTTAAGGGATTCTGGTCTACCATACCAGTACTCCCTACCCTGTCATCCTACTTATTAGTTTTATTTTTTTAGAGAATTTATAGAGGTGTATGCGGCCTGTAGTGGGTCTGCATGCGTACATACACGCCCTGCCTTTAGACAGCCCGCGTACATACGCAGGCTTCTTAAGTATCAGTAGTGTGCCTGTGTCAAGAAAAATTTTCTTTAATAAGGGGCAGTCAACCTCTTCCCTAATTGAAGTCTAACTTCTCAGGGGTTTCTTGATTTAGTACTGGTCTCTGTTGTTACAGTCTTTAGCATGGGTTTTACCTCATTTTCTTTATCTTTTAAAGATTTCTTCTGTTTCATTGAAAGGGTTTTAGACGACTCTGTGAGTCTTTTCTGATCAGCCTGTTTGGTATCGTCAGTGACTCCCTGTGATCCGCAATGGGCCAAAATTCATTTTTTGGTCTTGTCTTGTCTTCACTTTTTCCCCTTTTGCTTGATTTAAAGAAAAAGAAAAAGAAATTATTTTCAAGTTTCTTGTTTGAAGCATAAATAAAAAGAATATAAAAAGTTTCCATCTCTTTGTTTGGTTAAGTAGTTGGGATGATTATCTTTATTGTTAGGAGAAAGAGTTATTTTCTTTAATTTATTTATTGATTGCTTAGAACATAAGTAGCTCATATTCGAGTGAAATCGCGTTTTAGGTTTTCCTTTAAAATATCTTAGAAAAAGTAGTTACGAAAATTTCGTTAAAGAGTTAGTTACAAATCTTTATTTGTCAAAAGGAAAAAGAAGTAATTTTTCTTTTGGTTTTGTTTTCTTCTCCCTCTTCGTCTCTCAAAACAAACCACTAGTTTCATTTTCGTTTCCTTGACTTAAGACAAGCCATCTAAAATTAACGCTAATTTAAAATCAACTAGACTTTATGTTTGTAGGGTCAATTAACTATTCTAGGCTAGTGCCTTGAATTAGGTTGGAGAGGAAACTCTTCAAGGCTTATAGACAAACATTGGAGGCAGTGTTAGGGAGTCTAAAAAGTATAGTAAATGTGAAAGTTATCCGGGACCCCCCTCTAACACAGGGGATAAATAAGAGGTCGTGTGCATAAAGGTATTGAAGATAACCCCTCCAAAGCCAGACCAAGTGTAGTGGGGAATGCATATTGAGGACTTATCGTGGGATTATGTTGGTTGAATTTGACTACGGAGTTTCATGGAACCCGAATCCGTTCAGGATCCTCAGTTGTCTTCTGGACCACTTTCTTCTGATACCCTCTATAGGTTTCAATCTTAGTTACCTTGCTCATTGTGGTCCACCCGACTATCAATTACACCTGCCTAGTGACTGTTCGCGAGCTAGAAACCTAGTTGTCTTTATTTTAGGGACTTACACAGGTGACTGTGGGGGTATATCGCAGTACCTAGGGAAGAATTCGAGCCACGCTTTGCAGAGTATACCCAGAGGGTGCTTTCATGTTCGAGTTTCACTTGCACCGGTAAGTTGCTCTAGTGTTGGCTACCATAACTGTTCTTCCAACTAGTTAGTATTTTGCTTGCTTTGTCTCATAGGAACTTTTCTAGTGCGTACTTGGTCTTCAACGTTAGAAAAAGCCTTACTGTGTCATTGATATTATCACACAGTGGAAGATCAAGAGCCTCGTCGGTCGCGAAGGCTTCAGAGCCTGTCGTCGGTTACATTGGAGCCACCATCGCCACTATTACGGTGAAGAATTGACCAGCAAGGGTCATTTGAGGCGACCAGTCCACAAGAAACTATGCCCAAGATAGCTTTGAGAGGAGAACATTCGATTTCGGAGGAGCCAACTATTTTTGACCTTGAAGCAAAATCTCTCTGTCTGTATAACCCTCTAATCACTGACTTATCGGTGCCACTTTTGATACATCTTGCCCCCCCAAGGGTAACACATCATGAGCGTCAGATAGTCCTACAAGCAGTGATGGAAGCAAATGTTACTACTTCATCAGGGAGTCCTCACACTCCCTCTATGGCTGCCACTATTGGGGGTGTTCTGCCTCATAAATCACCTTTGCAGATCTGGACCACTATGGTCCCAACCACCTCTACTTCGGGCAGTAGTCTGATTCTGTCCATGGCAGCGATCACTACACCGTTCACACAGAGTGCGACGGGTCCTCAATTTTCATACGGAATGCTCGACTTTGATATGAACTCGATCCTCACCTACTCCACCCTACAGACCATGGGTCTGGGGCCAGGGAGCTCAAGCGCTCCTCTACAAGGGTCCATGGGGGGAACCTCATCCCCCTATAACGCTTTCCCTTATGGTGGGGGTCATATACCTCCTTTGTCCCCCTCGCTCGATGGTGCTTCTCAACAGCCTGTCTATCCAAACATGAACTATAGCTTGTTCGGAGTAGGTAGTCAAGGACCTTCTTCCTACACCATGTTGGTGGGTTCACAGTCGTTCTCTTTGTTCAGCACATTTGGAAACAATGAATTTTCATCAGTTTTCGTCTCAGCCGGGGGAAACCCTATTTTCAGAACACAAAATCCTATGCAGGGTACTATTTCTACGTAGGGGGAAAACATAGGAGTATCCTCCTCTCAAGGACTCTGGAATCCGTGGTAGGGATCAATTCCCTCGTTAGGGATGTCAACCGGGGGTAACCCCTTCCATGGTCAATGGAACCCCAGTAAAGGCTCAGTACCTATGCCTATCGTATCAGCGAGGGGAAACTCTTTCCAGAACCTTTGGAACACAGCATCATGAGCAATCCCTTCCCAGGCCTCAATGTCCAACTACGGAAGTCAGTTGATGACGTCTCAACAAGCGAAGTATCTAAATGTTGGCCAAAGCCATGGTTTTTACCAAAACCCTGTCCAGTAGCGTAACATTTCCTGGAAACCTGGTGCCAGCCAAATTCCAGGCTCCTTTCCTCATGTACATAGTCAATAGCCCAAGCTACTATTTTTGGAAACGTTGCATTTTCCAAACTTGTCAAGGTTGTTAAATGATCCAATCTGTCACGATCCGCGTTGGCCTCCCATGTCGACAAAGTTTCCCTCGAACATTCCAAAGTTTGAAGGTAAGCTTAATGAAGATCCAGGCGATCACGTGACCACGTTTCACCTATGGTGCTCATTGAACTCTCTGAGAGATGACTCCATTCAGTTCTGTCTATTTCAACGCACTCTCATTGGGAGTTTCGTGAAATGGTACATCGAGTTCAACCGCTCAAGATACTCTTGCTTTAGTGAGTTGGCAATGGTTTTTTTCAACCATTTCCAACTACCTGTGAGATATGATACCGACACCGAATTGTTGGCCAACTTCAAGCAGATGAAGTCTGATCATATCTTGGATCACATCAGAGAATGGCAGCATCAAAAGAGTTTTATAAAAGTATTAGTCCCACTCGCTTTCCTGTTGGAGTGGTTCCTTAAGTCTTTGGTACCTCAACTATCCAAGGACGTTGCAATGTCGGGGGTCTTTTCCAAGGAAGAGGCGATAATGAGAGCTCAACATATTGAACTAATATACTCTCAGTCTAGTTTACTTTACGAGGTTTTTCCAGATGAAACACAGTCTATCCTTGACAAGACCAGACACAAGTCTGGACCACATGTCGATGGCATAGTCGGTTCAACACAAGCAAAGCCCATTGATCCACTGTGGAAAAAATTGCAACAATTGTCGATACAACAGGCAGTGGCCAGCCCGACCTCTAGTTCGGCTGCTCCCCCTACTCAAACGTCGGATGTACACACTGTGAATTTGATGAACCCAAAGGTTAACCAATAGCCGGAAGGGAAGAAGAAATAGTGAAACAAGAAGGGTAAGGGGGATAAGAAACGCACCAACAATGCTAGTGGGAGCAACACAAAGAAAATAAATTTGAAGTATCTATGTAACCTTAGCATGGAAGACTACCCGACTCACCTGTGCCCTCGACTTGTGAAGGCTCAGAATGTTTTGGCGCAACAACAGCCTACTGTGTTAACGAACCCATTTCCACATGGGAAAAATTTGACTCAAGCCTCTTTGAGCACCGAAGGGGGCATTCAGGGACCCCCTTCGTCTTCTAGTAACCCCTTGACTGCGAACGTTTATATGTTGAAGGGTGATGCTCACATAGCTACTAGGGCACACGATTATGGAATGCCAAGCACTACTAAAAAGGATAAATAAGTTGAAAACTCGTCAGTTCCTCTCCAGATCGAGAAGACGATGGGAAAGACGATCACACGCATCTCGAAAGGGGTGTTCAAGAAAGCTTCACACAACCAGAATGTAAGGGTTTCCCAAAAATACTCTGTGATGGAGGATTTGTCACAAACCCCTTGCGCGATGTCTGATTTGAAGGTCCTCCAGAATTGACCTTCACAAAGAAAGGCTCTACTAGCTGCCTTAGGATCCACTGAGACCTATAATCCAGGAACGATCATGCTTGACACGATTGACTTGAAGCCTAGTCTCCCATACCACATCATGTTTCAGATAGTAATGGCTCACCCCATGAAATATTTTATTCAAAACATTTTCCGCATGGTGGTTGATGAGGGTGCCTCGACATGCATCATGTCGTTGGCATTTTTGAAGGCCATTGGCCAACCTGTTTTTTCTCCATCGCCTACTCTCCTTCTTTCAACATTCATTCTTTCAGACCACATGTAATCATCCCTTCTTTCCCTATGCAGTTGGGAAGGAAGACCATGTGTGTCAAAGTTGAATTGGTCGATGCACCTCTCGACTACAACCTCCTATTAGGAAGGAKTTGGACATATGAAATGCATGTAGTGGTTGCCATAGTTTTTCGGGTCTTGTTGTTTCCACACGAGGTTTGAATCATAACCATTGACCGGTTGTCCTTCACCAGGTCTGACCCTTCATCGGGGGAATCCACAGTCCCGATGATTGATAACCCTCATCCCAGTGTCATCAATGTGGGGATTGGTTTGTGCCCACCATTAATGGGTACATTTGATTACCCACCTCCTTCTGGTGATGTCAAGATGATATCAGCTATCCCCGACCATCCTAAGGATGAAATATTTCAAGTGTCATCATTCTGTATGACTTACTTTATCGATCCATGGATTCTTCCTTCCCCATCAGCTTTGATGGAAGGGACAAGGCATCCTGGCATGTCCATGCCATTTTCTGCCGTAGAAGTTGCGTACTCTATTGTCCAACAAGCTTCGGTCGACCCCGACCCGACTCCTGCACCAGAGTTAGATCCAGTTCTCGAGCCTATTTGGGCTCAAGATTCCCTTGCCACTACGGATTCTTTAGACTTGGTCTTTCCCTCTGACGAGGCGATTATAGAGGCATTGACTAGTCCAGACAGACCTTGGACGATCTCCATCATAGATCTTATTTCCTCCCAGAGTTAAGAAGAATAGAGGCAGGAGAATTCATGTTGACTATGACTGGAGATAGGTCTTGTCCTATTAATCCTCTGGTTACGCACGTAGTTTATTCCAAGGGTAATATGGAAACCATCGCTGAAACGATACCTGTTGACATCTCCAAAACCCCTGGCATTGTGGAGAATGTCTTCGTCAGAGAGGACTACTCCCCCAAGGAGATTCAAATCTACACATATTTATTTAACGAATTATGCAACATTTTTTCCTGGTCTTGCAAGGAAATGCTAGGCATTGATCCAAGAATCGTTGAACATGAAATAACAACTTATCCTGACGCCAAGCAGGTCTGATGGAAGCTTCATCTGGTCAATCCTCGGAAAGTGGAAGCTATTAAGGCTGAAGTGGAGAAACTGCTCAAAGTCAGTTTCATCTACCCCGTTCACTTGACTTTATGGACGTCAAATCCTCTTTCGATCAACAAAAAACAGGGAACGATTCATGTATGTATGGACTTCCGTGATTTGAACAAGTCTTGTCCAAAGGATAATTTCCCTACCCCGTTCATTGACCAGAGTTTTGATGAGTGTGTAGGTTGTGATTTATTTTCTTTCATGGATGGTTTTTCGAGATACAACCAGATACAGATTAAGCTCAAAGACGAGCAGAAAACAACTTGTATCTGTCCATGGGGAACATTTTCTTATCGGAAGATGCCCTTTGGCCTAAAGAATGTTGGAGCCACTTTTCAACAAGCCATGTCTTTTGATTTCCATGACCTAAGACATATAGTCGAGGCTCTTCTCGATGATTTAGTGTCACAATCTCATAAGAGAGTTGATCATCTCGCACATGTCCAACTAATCTTTAAGAGATGTTGCTACTATCAGATTCGCTTGAATCCAAAAACGTGTAGTTTCTGCGTGACGTCGGCTCGTCTGCTAGGTTTCATAGTTTCAAAAATAGGGATCATGGTCAATCCTTTGAAGGTTGAGGCAATAGTTCAGTTTCCTCCCCCATGCACAATCCCTCAGCTTCAAATCTTATCGGGTAAATAGAATTTTCTTTGGCATTTTATCGCAAACTATGCCGAGATCACTAAAGGGTTCATGTGTTTACTAAAGAAGGGAGTCCATTTCCATTGGGACGAAGCCACTCAGCACTCTTTCGAAGCGTTGAAATGCACCCTCATGACTCCCCTCTGCTCCAACCTCCCAATTATACTAAATATTTCTTATTGTATTTGGTCACTGCAGAGTCGACCATCGGCATGGTCTTGGTTCCATAAGACAATCTGCTTGAAGAGCATGTGATTTATTACTTGAGTTGAGGCCTAGTTGGACCAAAACTCAACTACTCCCACGTTGAGAAGCTAGCATTAGCAGTAGTTCATGGTGTCCAGTGGTTCCGTCACTATATTCTGATTTGTAAGACCATCGTCATTGTCGTTGTGAATACGTTTCAATACATGTTGACATGACGTGTCATCGACGGAAAGATTAGTAGATGGATCGTTATCCTCTAGGAATTTGACTTGGATTTCGTTTCCATGAAATCCAAAAAGTCACTGGTCTTTGTGGAACTTATCTCGGAACTTCCGGTCGAATCAGGTGATGTTACGCACGAAGAATCGATGATTAAAGGAGATCTTTTTTTGATTTCATCTTCGGACCCCTGGTATGGAGATATACTAGTCTATCTCCAAACTTTGAAGTGCCCCACGTCTAGTTCCCATGATGAGCGTCGATGTATATTCCATCAGGAAAAAAACTATCTCATACTCAATGACACTTTGTATCATCGAGGTGTAGATTGTATCCTTTGTCGGTGCATCACTCATGAATAAGCAAAGTTTGTTCTTAATGACTGCTACACTGGAGCATGTGGTGGTCATTTGTCTAGGTTGGAAACAACCCAAAATATTCTATGATATGGTTACTTTTGGCCGAAGTTAATCAAGGATTCAGTTGAATCGGTCAAGAAGTGTCACCCATGTCAGATTTTCTCTCGGAAGATGAGGGCACACCCCGCTCCCATGTTTCCTGTCATTATTGTTGGTCTTTTCACTATGTGGGGGATTGATTTCACTACATTCCACCCAGCCTCAGCCAGGGGGCATCCTTATATCATCATAGCAGTAGACTACTTCACAAAGTGGGTCGAGGCTATGCCAACGTTCAATAATGATGGCGAGACAGCAGCTCTCTTTATTTTCAATCATATAATAACAAGGTTCGTCATCTTGAGGGAGATTGTCACTGACCATGGTAGTCACTTTTAGAAAAAAATGATGTCTGAGTTAACGTCAAATCTTGGGTTGAGGAAAGAGAATTCATCACCCTACTACCCACAAGTGAATGGGAAAGTGGAAGCTCTGAATAAGTCTCTCAAGACCATTCTATAACGAATGTTCAATTCGGCCAAGTCGAATTGGCATTTTATGTTGTACTCAGCATTGTGGGCCTACTGAACATCTGTAAAGGCTGCCACCAGTTTCTCACATTTTCAAATCGTTAACAGGATGGAAGAAGTCTTGCCAATAGACTGTCAGATCCCATCTCTAAAGTTGGCAATACAGTTATTGCCAAACACTTCACCGCTTGAGGAACGCTTATTATATCTCGAGCAGCTCGATGAGAAATGACGTGATGCAGCCTTGGCTAATGAGGCTCACAAAAAAAGAGTCAAGTGTCAGTATGATCGGTTCCTTCGTCCTTGGATTTTCTCCGAAGGTGACCTTATCGTGGTCTATGACCAAGATAAGGATCCCCTGGGGGCATGCAATTTCAAACCCATGTGGTTCAGACCTTTCATTGTGAAGGAGGTATTAAAGAAGGGCACTTATCGTCTGGTTGAATTTGAGGGGAACGCCTTAGCAAAGCCTAGAAATGGGCTCTACCTCAAGAAGTATTACTCATAGGTGGGTCGCCTTGGGTGACTTCTTGTACATATGTATAGTTCTTATACAGTTAGTTTGTTTTATCTTTTTTATTTATGGACGTGTCGTTATTGATGTTATCTTTTTCACTATGGAAGATGTCAAGTGAATTAGAGGTGTTCATTGGGTTTGTGGATGGCGCTAGCCAACACACTCAAAGGCTTTCTTCCATAGCTTTGGTGATATTCACACCTGAGTGCCAGTTTCCATCTTCTGGAGGTATATGTTTAAGTGATGCCACAAACAATGTCGTCGAGTACAACGCAGTAATAAAGTTGCTAATTGATGCTTTGTCACATGGTATCTCTCACCTACGGGTCTACTTATATGCACAACTGGTTGTGTCCCAGTTAAATGGGGTATATTGAGTTTATGATCCTACCCTACACGGACGACTATTTAGGGTACGTCTCTTAGAACGTTGCTTTGATTACATTACATATATCCATGTTCCTAGGAGACTAAATCAAATGATAGATACTCTAGCTAATAAAGTATTAGATTGGCATATTGCACACACATAGAAAGAAGCACACACATACACATGTACATACATTGTAAAAAAATGTGATCCATAAAAACGTAAAATATGTAAATACGTGTATATATATATATATATATCAAAAGTCTCAGAGTACATAGGTGGGCGAAAGCGCCTCAAAAAATAATATGTTTGGTATACATCGCAAGGATTTTCCCTCAAAAATATACAAAAGAGTGCCCTCAGCATGTAAGTAATCCATCCTAAGCTAAACACGGGGCCTATTGGCCCTACTGTAGTGAACAACAGTGTTTTCCAAATGCCGGAAGAGTTGGACCCAGGTGTGTGGAACCCCAACTACATGAGGTTGCATAGATGGCGAGAGATCCTTGATCTCAGCCATAGACATTGTATGAGTGAGCGCGGTGAGGTTTCGCTCCATGCATATAAACACTCTCTCAGCCTCTCCAGCTAAAGGCCCCCCTACTACTGTTGCTAGTCTGGTGGCCACTGTTGGTGCTGCCTCTGGTCGAGGACGCCACCTGCTCCTCGAAAAATATGTTGGACGCACTGGTCCCACATATGTACATAACAGATACATAGTTGTCAGATACTTTGGTACACATAAAAATGATATATATATATATATATATAAATAATTAAATAACTTTAAAAAAAACCATACCTATCTCTCCTCGCTTTTCTCTGGGAGGTACGGGCATGTCAAGATCCCTGGAGAAGTTGATCCTGACATAGGGGTAGTCCTCTATAGACGGAATCTATCATGAACACCAGTCAAAGAAATTATCGTCAAAGGCCTTAATGGTCCTCCCTCCCCCCTGTCATGGAAATAACATCGCCCACCTACACACTTCTGGGAAGGAGGCCATGTGTCCCCGTACTGTCTCTCGTGGACTAAGGCTGGATACCCTCTCAAAGAAGAAAGAGTATAAAACAATGTCGAACACAAAGCTTTTGTTTCTCCACCCACAAAAATCAATGACTTGTCTCTCCATGCATTCTAGCATGATTGTGCTCTAGTCGAACACTCGTGCATTTAAGCATTGTACTGCACAATGCATGTGCACCCAGGAGGTATGATGTAAGGTCATGGATCCAGTGATCTTCCCAATAAGTAAAACTATCACTTTCAGTGATAGGTTGGTAATCTTGTGGATCAACACTTGAGAAACTACTTTATCTGTGCCAGCCTCGTATTGTAACCCGATCAACTCAGAAATGTTTTGAGGCCGAGGGGGGAATGTACGAAAGTTGACTAGTTCCCCTCTCCTTGAGAGGCCAGTAAGAAAGTAGATATCTTCAGTTGTTGGAGTCAACGACTGCCCCTTGAGCATAAATCTCTGCATCAGGATGTCAGTATTCCACCAAGGCATTCAGCAACCTAGGTTGTGCCCTCATGAGTGGACTCCAGAAGAATTTCCACAACTTGCATTGTTTTAATGCAGTGACAGCAGCAGGGTCTTCTTCGACCAAAAAAAAAATGTCGTTGTGCTCCCTCTCTCTCCAATGGAGGTACATCCTGTCACACGACAAGTTCAAAGGAGAAAGTTAACTCTTGTTTTCTTTTTTTCATTCTTCTTGAGGGTGTACGCGGGCTGTAGTGGACACAGTCGCATATGCACATGGGCAGTTTTTTTCTGCCCATGGACATACGTGGGTTGTCCTTGGACAGCCCACATACATGCAGGACCGCCCTTTTTTAAGAGGGTGTGCCTCCCCAAAAACTAAAATAAATGCATTAAAGAAGTATTGAAATACAAGAGGGGCTAGTTTGTACTTACTTGGTCTGAGCAGAAGTTTGTTTCGTCCTCTGAAGCTCCTGGAATCAACTCTTTTAGCAAAGGGGTATTTTTATCTTTTTGGTTAATTCTCAATTTGCAATGGTGAAAATGAGTTGTCAGCTTCTATTTATAGACTTTTTTGGCCTTTTTTGCCACTTTTTGGACCTTTTTGTTGTTTTTTCTAGCTTGAAAATCATTTAACATGGTTCTTGAGTTTCTCATTCGATGTTATAAAACACTTCACTTTTGGTTTGGAAAAATTTTGTGAGATGGGTCACTTTTAAAGATTCTTTGGTAAAAGTCGTTTTTCCAACTTTTTGCATTTAAGTTAGGATTCCACCTCCACTTTTTGCATCTAGTTGTCTTTTCTGCTTTGCCATAGGATCGATCCCACCGAACTATGACATGGAACCATCATTGCTTCTTCAGAAGTGTCGTAATTAGGTGGTAGAGCCTACCTCTACATGGATTCCCTAGGTAGATCCTGACTGCATTTTGGCATCTATGTCATTGTTAATGACTTTAGGCTTTGCATTCCTTGTTAGTCTTGTCATGTTTATGATATTGAGCCTCATATGTCATATGTGTTATCGCTCTAGGCCTCACCCTCGAGACTCCCAAGAAAACGAGTCTTATTTTAAGCCCTTTTCAGACTCTCTATGTTGGACACACCTACCACACTTAGAGGGGGGGTGAATGAGTGTGGGGCTCTTTTTCCCAAAACTTCCCTCTTACACAAAAACTCATCAATTAGAATTCAACATTTATTCATTACCCATTGTTGTCATTTATAACCAATTAGATGTGACAACATATCAGCAACATATATCAGCAATATATCATCAACAAGTCATCACCACAATGAACACAAAGAACACAAGATGTATGTACAATTTTCTTTTTATTACGGACTACAATCCTTGG
>SNQJ01S0072527.1:27368-65421 GCA_010110895.2 Picea sitchensis
TCTCATCAAGGGAATCATATCAATCAATTACTTTACATCAACCAATGACATCAATCAAACCAAACCATTTACATCAATGACATATGATCCAACAATCTCCCAAGTAATCAAACCATTGGCATCAATGACAACATGATCCAACACTCTAAACATGAAAATATTGTCGAGCGATCTTGTTGTCCTTCACGCTCGCCAAAATAAAATTTGAAGGCACGTCTTTCCGGTAGTAGTTTACCCCTTTTTCAGTTTGGATGGTCAATTTTACGAATAAAGGTATACTCTAGGAACTCTGGTTCGCTAGAAGAGTATTCTCGGGTATAAGTTTAACCCTTTTTAGGGACTAAGGGACTAAATTTACGAAAAAGGAACCCCCATGGAGTCCATAGTTAATCTCTTTTCAGACTCCCTAAAATTGAAAATATTGTTGAGTGACCTTGTTCCTTCACACTCGTTAAATTGGTCCAGAAGAACATCCCCTACGGAGTCCATAGTTAAGCTCTTTTCATACTCCTTAAAATTGAAAAGATCGTCGAGTGACCTTATTCTTTCACACTTGTTAAATCAGTACAGAAAAACATCTATTGTCATGATTTTACCCCTTTTTCCGACATGTATATTAAGGAGGAAAAAGGTACACCTTGGGAGATTCGTCTCGCCGGGATAGTTCTCCTAAGTAGATTTTATACTTTTTCGGGCTAAGGAGACTAAATCTAGAAAAAGGTTGTGAGTCCATAGTTAATCTCTTTTCAGACTCCTTATAATTGAAAATATTGTCGAGTGATCTTGTCTGTGTCACACTCGTTAAAATGGTTTTGAATAGACATATTTTTGGTGCTAGTTTATCCTTTTTTTGATCCGATTAGATTACCTTCGAAAAAGGTACCCCAACGGAGTCTTCTTTTATCCTTTTTCATACTCTCTAAAAATGAAAAAACTATTGAGCTTACCTTCTCTAGGCTCGTGAAAAATACATTGAAGGGGGTTTCATCATGTCTTGCTAATCACAGTTTCATATTTGCGTCTTTGGCCTAATTCCAGATCCATGTTTCTCTTGATTGAACCTTTGAAGCATGCCTTATACGCAAGCCTTGTAGCACTTTGCCTCTGCAACCTGACACCTTGACCCACGGAGGAATTTTCCCCGAGTGTCCTTTCCCTTCACGTGTCTCCTTGCTATGATCATTAGTGTGTTCCTTGTTCTTGGAACTAGTATGCTTGCGACACTCGTTCCTCCTTTGTAACGTAGCATTCTTTTATTCTTTTTCAATCTCTTCAGGATATTGAAAAAGACAAAAAAAAAAAATCAAATATACCCCAAAAAGAGGACGGGAAAAGTATTTTCTTTTTATGGTAGCACAATGAGTCACCCTTGGAAAAATCACATCCTTTCGTTTGTCGTCAAGCATTGGGATTTAATATGACCTTAGGAAGTTGTTCTTGTAACATAGAGTTGTGTCCTCCTCCATTTGGTTATTCTTCCAAACACATGGAGAGTTTGTGTTGCATCCTGCATCATGAACTTATGTCAATGTCATGTTGCATGAGTATGATCATCTGTCGTGATATTTTCCAGGGGAAGTTTTACCCAACTTGAGTCGACCTTTCTGCAGTTTTTCTCTTGACCTCATGCCCGTCCATCCCAAAAGCCCAATCAAGTTCTTGTTCGAGATCAATGAATTTCTTTGCCTGATCACTGAGATCCTCTTGTGTATTCCCCGACAAGTCGTTGAAGACCTCTGGGTAGTGAAGTCGTACACTCAGATTACACTCCTACCCAATTTTTGAAGATCTTGAAGTTGTTCCTCGAGTTGTGAAGGCCTCATCTCCAGCCATCAGGAGTCATTTGGCTTCTTAAAGATGGATACTATACATGTATATCTTTGATTTTGAGATGTAGATCCGTTGTGTATTGCTTGTAGCTACACTTTATATATAGTTATATGACATGGATCTGTAGTGTATTTGATTGGAAGCCATGATTTATTTCATCCCAATCATGGGTATGCCCGCCTCAGTGAGACAATTGTTATTTTTGCAGATAGCACCTCCCAAACTCTGGTCCTGGGCTCACTCGCTTTGTACATTGGTGAATATTTTGTAATGTATTTCGGCCATCAGATGCTCTTCTGACCTCACACATTAGGGGGCATCTTTTATAACCCTAAATTTCACCATACATGCATGCCTGGAATTTGGCCCTCTCACATGCAAATTTTTCCAAGCCATCACTGGATAGCTCTTCTTAAAAACATTATTTTTGAAGATGTGTGTGCCCTGCACCATTACTTTCCATGTACATATTCTTTTTGTACCACTATAGCCCACATATGTATGCTAGTTTCACCATTACAACCCACGTATGCCCACAAAAGTTTCAAAAATTAAAAATTTGCAAGGAATTCGTTGAGATTACGAGCTATTGGGTAGTTTTCCAACTATCCCACTGCCTATAGCCCATCACCCAACCGAATAACCATCCTTTTTTCATATAAAAGGAGGTGTTGGGGTATCATTCAATACATAAGTATAAGAACAGTGAAACTCTGCTTGTTTCACATCCCCTCCTTTCCCCAAGAATTGCAGCCACCTTGTGAGATTTGCATCAGAATTTCCCATTCTAGCCCTTTTTCCTCCATCGTAAGCCTATGCCATTTCCCTAGAAGAAGTGTGAGAGGAGAAATATACATGGAAGCACAGTTGTAGCTTGGTGAAGAGGATGCTGGACCAAGTTCACAGAGCAGTCTCCGATCTCATTGTAAGTAAACATTGTGATATCAATAAAAGGAATACTTTTTTTGTCCTGAAATATGATGTGTCAAATATCTATGTTTGATTTATGTTTTATACTGACATCTAACCCATGATTCGTATATGAGATGCATGTTTGTAGTTTCATGTTTATCTGTTTGTGAATGCAGGCCAGCCTTGGGAGGAGGCTTGTAGTCAGTGGAGTAATCAAACACGAGAGGATCGACACCGAACGTTGAGTTAAAGGTAGAGTTACCAGATATTTTCACTTTGTATTTCATGCATGAATGTGGTGCATATTCAGGGTAGTTATAAAAATTAGGAGAATTTAGATGGTTAGATCTGCCTACATGTTGAACCCTAGTGTAGTCCATTGGGGGTTTTTCTCGCCATAGCACTCCTTGTGGAAACTTCATGTAATCTTTGTTGCCAATTATCCAAATGTGTGTCTGAGTTAGAAGCACGTGATTTAATGCTTCTCCAGCTGAGTACTCCATCTATAGTTGGGTTAACATAATCCTCTTTGTGTGCAGTGGTTCTATACAACTGGTTTATTTCCTTCATATCCAAACAAGTGGGCTCTACAAACCTTTCTCCTTTTGAAGGATCCAATGGCGCAATGACTCTATATTCCCCTGATTCAAAAGTCATCTTTCCTATCTTCAGGTTGATTATAGCTTGTTTATCAAATGACCAATCCAATCCAAGCAATGTTGGGTAAGGTGTTGTTCCATCTACTATCTCTATTACTTCAAAATATGTCATAGTGCACACTCCATCCAAATCTACCGTCGAACCTTTAAGCCTTCCAATTGGTAACACTCTGTGTTGATTTGCTAATTTTAATTGGACAGGTTAATAGCCTAGTGTGGGTTCTCCCATGCACTTCCATGTCTTCTTAGGTAAGACATTTACTTCAGAGCCTAAGTCTAGTATAATATCTCCCATATTGAAATCCCTAATATTATCATTTAGTCTGAATTCTCTGCTTGTCCTTCTTCTAGTATGGAGATGATTGATTGTTTTTTTTCTAACTTACCTTCCTCCTATGTGTTACATATTTCCAGCATATTTTGTAAAACCCTACCAGCTTATGGGTTATTCAATAGATTCACACATGATTGTGGAAAATTATTTATGGTACTTACTTGCTCTAAAGGTTGTCCTTTACTGGTATGGTCCATTGAGGAGGTCATCTCGTACATTGGTGAGTTCTAACTTTGTTGTGTGGTTGATATAGACGCAAAATTTTGCTTGACAAACTCCTGTGTGGCCTCCTTAAATGTTTCCTTTTCTTTTTGTGCATCAAACTACTTCTATGACTCAGTATTCTTCTTAACCCATTGGTGTTGCACTGGATCTTGTTTGACTATGTTAGTTCTTGTCTTGGATCCTCCTCAAGTGACTATATTTATGTTTCTCCCATCATCCTTGGCTTCTGCAGAGATCCACTGGACATTCTAGTTGTTCTTGCTCCTTTTTTCTTCGATCTTCTCCAACAGTGTCGGATAGTCTTCTGTGTCATGATTTGTTGCGTGAGAGTACATACATCTCACTAGTGGGAGTGGGCATTCCCTTGCATAATGTCATGGTTGTTGGTAGTTGTGTCACATTATTGGTCCTCTGCCTTGCCCAAATCTTCCTATGCCTCGTCCTCCACCTCTATATCCACCTCAATCTCCTCGTGGTGTATTGTACTGAGGTACCTAATTATACTGCGCAGGGTTATACTGTGGTTGTGCATTATTATACTATGGTTTCACATTATTATATTGTGGCCACATAGTGTTGTACTATTGTTGCACATTATTGTATGGTGGTGGTACCTGGTTGAAATGAGGTGCAGCTTGCCCTGTAATCATTTATGTTTTCACCCTATAAGTATATGAAGTTATTTCTGTCATCAGCTCCATCGTCCTACAATCCTTATCATCATGACCCACTGACTTGCAAAAATTTCAATATGAACTTTTGGGTACTGACTTATACTTCTACATCATTGGGCAGTGATATGTATCATTCCCATGTGTCTTAAAAATCTCGCACCATGTTCCTCCTATTGGAAAAGGGTTTGGTACTCCTATTTCCATATACTGCAAAAAAGTTGGACACTCATTCTTATGATGTATTTATGTCCTGCATAGGGTAAACCAAACAACCTCCCTTTTCTCTTTACCCTTATTCTGGTTAATTTGAAATGTTAGATTCTTCAAATCCTCCTTCAACTCCTCTATTGTTGGATCTGTCTATTGATATTGTTTCTCTTCTAGTTGTAAGGCTGCCTGCAAAGCCTCTACCTGAGTTTGGAACTTTTGATGTCTTAATGGGTATTTCAAATGTGGTAACAGTGAGTTCACAAATAAATGCCTATGTTGCATGTCAGTCATTGCATATTTCAACTTACCTTTTAGACGCTTAAACCTCTGATCAATAACCCAATCAAACTCACCTCTGATTTTGAATATTTGACTCCATAACCCAATGAACATATGTACACTAGTCAAAACTATTCAAATAATATTAATTCTTATAAGTTTTAATAATTATATGGGTAAGAGTTATAAGTATTAGGGACTATTCAAATCAGGGGTTAGGTGTAAGAGGTTATTAGTTTTATGGTTTATGAGTTACGAGATATGATATTAAGGGTTATATGCTAGTAGTTAGGGGTTATATGAATTAGGGTTTTCAATGGTTAAGTGTTATAAGGGTTAGGGGTTATGTGTTAATAGTTATATGTGTTAGGTATTTTAGGTGTTATATGAATTATGGATTATATTATTAGTTATAAGGGCTAGACATTAGATTTTATTGGGTATATGTCCTAGGGTATAAATGGGTTATGGTATACATGGTTTATATAGGTTAGATGAAAGTGACCATATCATCCCTCCTTGTTTTTTCAAATTTACATTACCACTAAAGTGTCATGAGAGACCACCATGATTGTCCATTAACCTCAAGGTTAGTGGGTGAGGACATTTAGGGGTTTTTCCATTAATTAAATAGTTAATAACCCACTATAACATGTGAGTGTAACAATATTATATGAAAATGTGAGAAATAACATGTAGTAGGAGAAGGATCTCTCAAGAACTTAATGTACAATTGAATTGGTTCAAGGACTAAATATCTTACAACATAGGTACTCTCAATCTGAGCTTGAGTTTGCTATCTGTTATAACTTCATAAATCCAACATAATCAACAAAAACATTCCTGTAAATTTGTTAGGATCCTCTTCCTTTGGTGGGGAATCATGCTACTTCTTAGTTATATAATTGTATCTCTTGTGAAAGTGGACAAAAAGAAGTTTTATAGTAATGATTTTCTAACTCGGGGTAGTCAAATGGGATGGTAATTCTTCTTGCACCAAATCCCATCATAGTATAATGTGGTAAATTAACATCACTTTATTTAAATGTAGAAACATTTCAATTGTCCCATTGGATAAGAAATAAAAAAACCCTCAAGATTAATATACACATGGTCTAACTTTGTGGGTCATCTTACATGTCAATATGATTTTGTTTGGGAGTAATACTATATTAATCAATTTTCTAAGTTGATTCAATTAGGATCAATAATGGAATATACCCTATGACATAAAAATTGACCATGAGATTATAAGATTTACGAAATGAACAACTTTTGGATATTTGTCTCTAGAGTCCCATGGAATATTAACATGAATTAGAAATATTGTTGGAGTCCCAAAGAGGTAGTTTAGAGGCAATACCAGTGTATCTTGCCAAACCCTCCCTCACTTTAGGATTGGTTATTTTTTCACTCAAAATGGGGTATCCCTTCATGTAATTGGATTTATTTTTTAGGCTCTCATACTCTAGATTTTGTAATGGAGCTAAAAGAAAATCATTTTAAGCAATGGTAAATGAATATTTAAGGTCACTATGACTAGTGTACATATGTTCATTGGGTTATGGAGTCAAATATTCAAAATCAAGGGTCAAATATGAGAATATGAAGAGATATATCAAGGCAATGGAGAAACAAAGAATCTTGTTATGTAGTCGACTATTCATAATCAAGGGTCAAATATGAGAAGATGAAGAGAATCTATCATGGCATTGTTGTCAAGGAGTGAAGTCCAACTTATTAATCAATAGCTTAAAGGCTACATGACATATTCGTGACTAGTACATTTTGAATACTTGTGGTGAAACCACATTCCTTTGAAATTTGAATGACGAATGACTTAGATTTGTGGTGAGAACTAGCAATGGTATTAAAGACAAACAAGGTCTAATGTCTTACTTGACAACTCCACTATGAGGGATCTAGCAACATGGATCAATGATAAAGACATGGAATCCACCTAAATATGCATGAAAATAATATGATGGTCAATTAACTCGATGGTTGCATGAGATATATTTAATGAAGGAAATGATGTAGTATTTGTTTGACACACTTGACCATATTTAAGGAGGTCAACAATGTGATCAGGATTTGAAGCATAACTCGTTGAATCTCTACGATATGTTTTTAAAAATTGAAGAGAATATTCAACATATTGTCTATGAATATTTGAATGAACCTAAGAATCAATAACGTTCTTTGTGATGAAATCCCTTCAAGAAGAGCATCCCCTAAAGATCATGCTACAAGAGGAAGGACATATTGATTCAATAATAATTTTTCAATCCAATCCCATTGTAGTCTCTACTTTTGAGATTGATCATTACTTAGAGTTGGGATGTTAAATTGACCCTATTGAACATTATATGAAGGATATATTTTAGACCTAGACATAGAAGATCAGTCTTGGTCTTCATCTTTTGTCTTTGACCCATAATCATCTAGGTCATGATTTGCAAATGACCATAGGTTTACCCCATCTAATCATTTGCCTCGTCGATGAAGATATGCATACCATACCCATCTTTTTATTTGAACCTATGATCCCCAAGGAGTATACACATGTTCTTAACCATTATTATATCTATACATGTTTATTAAATATTAAATATATGAAATTTATATTAAATATTTATTAAATATTTAAATATACACATTTATTAAATATTTAAAATATGTAATTTATATAATATATAATTTACATTATATAAAATATATACAAACAAAAATGCATAATCCCTTATGACCTGTGTGCACATAATCTCCTCGAATTTGTAATTTTGACCCCATTTTCGAATTACCTCAACTCATTGTGACTAACACTGCATACCATTGCTTGAGATAGAGGAGAATAAACTCACCTCCCCGTGACTGAGAGTGCATGCCATTGTTGGAATGAGAGGAGAATAACCTCACTATTGGAGAGAGAGGAGAATAACCTCACCTCTAGAAATACATGTCATTGTTGGAGCGATAGAGGAGTGACTCGGAGTGAATCTCATTGTTGGAGCGACAAACGAGCGACTCAAAGTGAATTCCATTGTTGGAGGAGGAGTGATACAGGAGGAGTGCCAAAGAATAACCTCACATCTAGGAGCGACTAAGAGTGCATGCCATTGTTGTAGGAGGAGTGACAAAGAAGGAGCGGTCGAGAGTTTCCTTGTTGGAGAAACAGAGGAGGAGTGACATAGTAGGCCCTTGCTGGAGTGACAAAGGAGACCCCACCTTGACTAGGAATGATGCCAAAGTCAGTAAGTTCTAAAAATTGATACTATGGGTTTTTGGATGATATACTTGAGTGTGACTTTAAATCCTTAAAATTAGTTATGTTTGACGTCAAATGGTATAGGCTACGAATGAATGAACATGATCCTGATATAACTTTTAATAAACATATTAACGTATTTTCCATGGTTAATACAATGAATGTTGAACCAAGATCAGAGCCCTATGTTATTCCAAGACAATGTGAATAGGTATTTTACTGAGAGGTTTCGGGTAGAGGGGGTTGGTTATATGTTGTTCAATATGATGCAAGAGGAATACCGATAATGTATAATGCAGTGGAAGAATATGATATTGAAGAAGAAGATGATATAGAGGATTAGTTAGTTCATGTGTCAGATGAATACATTGTATAATTTCAAGAAGATGTTATATAAATTGTTTTGTATGAAGATGATATCGATGATGTTTTAGATGAAGAACTTGTAGAAGTCGAAAAAAATGTAGGAGACAATGTTCCTGATGACGATATAGACGATGATATGATTGGAAATGTTTTCTCGAATGGTAGCTAATATATGAGAAGAGATGCGGCGGCTATGTGCATTCATTTGAGCACATTAAAATAAGGCATCCAAGCCTTTTTTATCATCAATAAGTAATCAAAAAACCCTATAAATACAAAAACCTAACCCTATGAGATGAAGTGCCAAAATTCATGTGGGCCTCGATGGGGTAAGTTGGTACATCAATTTCCCAGGGTCATTACTTTTGCATACAATCTTCGTTTTAGGTGGACAATATCTAGTTGGAAAGGTTTAGTTGAGGACTACACATTATTTCATTACACTCTGACTTTGTCTATAGTGTGATTGTGGCAGGCCCAAAAAATGTTGTTTATGGCCTCAAAACAGCCCTGGAAGTTTAGGACCCGAAAAGATAGAAAAAAAACCTGTCAATATGAAAATTGTATGTGAACCAGTTGGAAGAGGTGGTTGTCCATCAATATCCACTTGGATCAATCCTCCCCCCTTAGGAATAAATGTTCTCCATTATGTTGAGTTCCCCCATCAGATGAGGAAAATTTATGTTAAATTTGGCCCTGGGTGAGCCACTTGCCTTGGTGCAGGAGTTGCCTCTCTTTGACAACACGATAAAGCTAAATATTTTATTGGCAAGTACCCTTTACCTTTGTTTCCATGATGTGAGCAGTGGATTCTTGTTCCATGCAATCAGGGTTGATCTATGTAGGTGTCAGTTGTTCTATTATCTCTGAGGTGTCCAATAATGGTGGAAAGTATGGTCGAAGGAGGTCCACATTAAACATTGGGTGCAAGCCAAGGAAGGGGAGAATGTTGAGATCAAAAGAATTGTAACCCACAACCTTGGTGATGGTGTAAGTTCCATAGCGGAGTGGACAAAACTTTCTATGGAGTCATATCAGGTGTTCTTTCTGCAAATGCAACCAGACTTTATCACCCACCTGAAACTTGTGGGGAACCCAGTGTTGATCATGGCGTTTCTTTTACTTGTCACTGGACTTCTGCAAGATATCCTGAACCTATTGGTGGATGTGTTGGATTCATTCAATGAAGGGAGTGGATTTATCGGCTTCGATTTGAGCATGGGAAAATTCTTCCTGTGTGGACGCAAGGGCTCGTGTAACATTCATGGGACCCAATGGTTGAAATCCCAAACCCACCTAAAAGGGGTTGTGTCCAGTTGCGCTATGTATGGATCTGTTGTAACTGTGTTGAACATAGGGAAGACATTGATCCCATGTGTGCAGATTCTTGAAATTGTACATGCACAAGATATGCATTATCATCATGTTGACGACATCGGTTTGGCCATCTGTTTGGGGGTGGAAGGTCATGGATTTGGTGATCTTGGTGTCCAGTCATGACCAGAGGCTCAAGTAGAATGTGTTGAGGAACTGATTGTCTCAATCTGACATGATAGTATATGTCACCCCAAAATCTACCCACACTCGTTAAAAAAAGAGCTTGGCAGTGACCTCTATTGTGATGCTCTTCTTGCAGGCAGCTAGAATCACCATCTTGGAAAATCGATCAACAACCATAAAAACACATTCATTTCCCTGCTTGGTTGAAGGAAGGTTGGACATGTAGTCTATCGAGATGGATTTCCAAGGATTTTCGAGAGTAGGCAGAGGGGTGTACATTCCTTGTTTCTTAATGGTCGGTTTCGCAATGGCATAGACCATGCAACACCCAATACACTTGCTAACATCATGTTGAAGTTTCGGCCAACAGAAATGTTGTTGCATCATTGCCACTATATTTTATACGTTGAAGTGTCTTTCCACTCAACTGTAGTGAGCTTCCGAAATCATCTTCACTCGCTTGCTTGATGGGATGCAAAGATGACCCAAATGGCACAACAACCCATCCTAAAGATGGAAATTAGTGACAATTGTGTTTCTGCCTAGCATATAGTAGGTAGTGGAAAAGTCAGGATCTTTCTCATAGAGTTGGGGCCATCTGAATGTATCATGGTCACAGGAGAGGATCACCATGGCTAGTGATATAACTGGAGGTCGACTGAGGAAGTCAGTGACATGGTTGGTGCTCCCTATCTTATACTTTATGTTGATATGGAACTGCTACAAGTATTTTGACCACTTATGATGGCGTCCATTCTACAATTTTCCTTTTGTCTACATGAAATGCAAAGGCTTATGAATAGTGTGGAAGACTATCTCCTTCCCGAGAATGTAATTTCTCCATTGGCGAGAGGCTTGTACAATGGAGTACATTTATTTGTCGTAAGTGAGGTACTTACGGATGGTATCTGATAGCGTCTCACTATGATATGCCACAGGATGTCCATGTTGAGTGATAATTACACCCACAACATAGTCTAAAGAATATGTCTTAATATCAAAAGGATGTTGCAGGTTGGGTAATGAGAGCACTTGGATTGAGTACAAGCACATATTCAAATCATCGAACTCTTTTTGTTGCAATTATCCCCACACAAATTTTTCCTTGCCGCCACCCCTGGTCACATGGCTAAGGGAACATGCAATGTGGGAGAATCCCAACATGAACCTGCGATAGAAATTGGCAAGGCCTAAGAAGATCTGAAGCTCAGTGAGTGTGGTCGGGGATGGCCAATCACAGATGAACTATATCTTGGTTGGATCGACATGCTCATCAATAATGTATCGTAGGTACTAAAACTTGTGAATGTTGAAGGAGAATGTTTCCAAATTTTCATATAGCTTATGTTTCCATAGAGTGTGCAGAACCTGTTGAATATGATGCAAGTTGTTGAGGAAAAGATATGAAATGATCTTACTCAAGAATTTTCAGACCTTTCTTGGCTAAAGAAAAGTAGACGGGAATATCACCCTATGTTTATAGCCAACAAAAATAACATCATAACTCCCAAGTATTAAT
Source organism: Picea sitchensis (assembly GCA_010110895.2). Classification (NCBI taxonomy): domain Eukaryota; kingdom Viridiplantae; phylum Streptophyta; class Pinopsida; order Pinales; family Pinaceae; genus Picea; species Picea sitchensis. The sequence continues at coordinate 39,145 of SNQJ01S0072527.1, forward strand.
TATGAGTGCTTAGGCTAATCTTTTATCTAAAAAAAAACTTGTTGGAAATTTACTTTTTATATAATTTTCTGAACATATCAGTTGCTGAAATGAATGTAAAGATATAAGTAAAGTCAGAAATATGATAATCGAGATAGATGAGACATAAATCAATCCTTTATTTCATTCAAGTTCACCAAAGGGTCATTTTCTTTACAAAATCTCATGCAAAAATTTTGGACCAAAGTCAAACTTAGACATCCCCAATGGAACATACAAAAGGACCTCTGACAGAAAACCAAAACTGAACTCTAATAGGTGGATCAGCTTGCCACATATTTTTTCCCACTCGACTCTGCACAATATCCTTTGCTAGTCATGAAAATTAATTCACAAATAGACAAGTCTACACAGACTATCAAAGATAGATCAACACCTCTGAAAAACAAGTGTTTGAATGATGTGATTCAGCCCTAAATATTGTTTTCTACAATAAGACCCTGCTTCATAAAAGAGAATTAAGCTTGTGATGAATGAATGAATGAATGAAAATTGAACTATATCAACATAAACTCAAAGAGAAAACCTTAGTATGCTTATGCTTCTATCTTCCACTTGTCCCTCCCTTTCCTTTTTCTTTTAAACAACTAGAATTGGTTGAAGTAGTTGAACCAACTCATTAGTTAAGTTAATTAAGAGACTCAACCAACTTTAGTTAGGGGGAAAAGTAATAATCATAATAAGGGTTTATAAATAAATAATAACTAGTGGGTGGGACCCCTTGTGACTCCCTTTAACTCATAAAAATCATAACATAACTATTTAGTTAAGAAAAACATGCCTCCTTGTGACTCCCATGCACATATTCATATTTGACAATTTAGCTCATGATATTTGAAATTATTTTCAAAAAATATTACTCATGTATCCAAAATAAAACATGCTTTCCAAAAATTCCTGAAGTCAATTGTCATCAATAATAGACAAAATAAAAATCAAAAGCCATATATCCCACTCTGTGATGCAATCTTTCCTTGATTTTTGTTGTCACCCTTCGATTTTCCTGAATTTTCCTTTGGCTGCGCTAAGCCATTAGGCCTAATCTTACTGATCACATGGGAACAATCATCCCTCAAATGCATCTGGGAAGACACAGATTTGTCAAAACCATTGGAGGGTGAGGAAGGGGTAGTAGTGGCTTTTCCTTTGTCAAGGGCATGTTGGGCTTCAGATTTCAATCTCTTGCTAGCATGGGAGGATTGGACTGCCGAGTGGTCAGGGGTAGCTTGGTAAATGGTGTTAATAGGTAGAGGAGAATGCAAGGACAAATTGGGCCAGCCATGATGTTGGGAGACTGATGGGTGGACAATCTCCTGCCATCCATAGTTTTCAGGAACCTCGAGTTGTAATGAGACGTGAGGAGGTACAAGGATTTTGGGGGCTTGCAGGACTTGGAAACGAGGCCTTTCCGGCCTAGGTTGTACCACTCCCTGCCCGACCCAGTTGAAAAATCCAACCTGAAACAATTGGCCAAGCTCTTGCGAGTCAGCATCAAAATGTATGGAGAACCTTGGCCTTCTTGGGCCTCTGTTCCAATTACCTCTCCCTCTGTTTCCTCGGCCATAACTACCTTGACTGAAAAAACTCATTCCTGCATGCATGATTGATTAGAAAATAGTCTTTTAAATAACCATACATGATAACTCTTAAAAATATTAAATAGATTTGGCTCAACAATGTATCAGACTCATGCAATCCAATCCATACAAATTGTTTTATTGTTCATCAGTGAGCAGGGGGTGAATAAAGGGTCATGGGATATGTGAGGGGTTTTTATTGAGCGAAACATGATATGATGAGGGGGGGGAATACGATTACTTCTTAAAGGAAACAACAATCAACTGCAAATCAAAAAACAACATTGTAGTTCAACCAAGACACTGCTACTGCCAATTGTTTCAACACCGAATTTTCCTTAACTATAATCAATTTTGGAATAGGGAGTGAAAAATGAATGTGGGAAAGTGATGGGATTGTAATTAGCAAAAATTGAATTAATGATGTGGAATGAGAGCAGTTAATGTTCACAAAATTAATCAAGTAACCCATATAGCCATTCTATTAAAAGGAGATACTCCAACTAAAAAAAAATCATCGTGACCAAATAACAATTTATGTGTTTTAACTAGTTCATTGTTCACAATCAAATGTCCACACACTGCCATCACAAGACAGTATGCATTCCACACAATCTGTAAGGAAGTTATGTTCCTTCATTTATTCAATTTGCATCTTATAACAATTCTCAAATGTATAATAGTAACCATTTCCACTTTACTAATCATCAAATACAACCAATGCCCAAACAATTCTTCAACCATCAAATACACCCAAAGTCACGTTTCAAATTGCCATGAAGTTATAGCGTCACTGTGATCGGGTATGTCATTTATAATGCAAGACATTCTTTAAACATATATAATGACAGTTAACCCAATAATTCAGACTTAAATTGCAAACCATGGATCGTCATTTAAACAGACAAACAATAGCCATCATTTTAAAACAAAATACTATGCAAAGAATAATTCAGTTATGCAAGTGTAATTATGTCATTGTACAAGATCAAATCAATGTGACTCCAACACGTTGGTCTGTCCATCATGACGAGGTATCAACAACATGCATGTTTTCATAAAACAAAAAATCGAAAAGCAACAAAGTCGTGTTTAAACTCTGCGACTATCTCTGAGTGTGGAACCCAAAACATCCATATTATACAAAGTGGGCAGCCACCCAAAAACACCGCGATGCGACATTTCCATTTAAATTTATAAACACACAGTTGTAGTATTGTCTTAAACCATTGTGTTGAGCTATCGATCTAACACAGTATTGCTTCAAATTGATCAAATTGCAACCAACCATATTGTGTAAAACTCAAGCTTATGCAATCACATAATGTAATGCATACATTTGATGGATTCTCTACAGTCATTTGGGTTGCAATAACCAATTGGCCCCAAAAGAAACTAATAGTTATAATGACCATTTATTCGTTTTGTAGAAACACCACAAACATAGACGCAGTATTGCGTGAGCAACATTAAGAAATTGTAACCCATGCCAAGCTAAAATCCAAATAATCCTTAGTGAAAAAATACCACTATTGTGTATCAACCAATCAACCAAACATGTTTCGGAAACCATGCATACCCACGCATCAACATAGAACGAGGTTGTGACCTTCTCAAAAAAAAAACATACTGGAACTGTGTATTTTGAACTTAACAATGCAGGTTTTATCCATTGTGTTAACACAGGTAGTAAGTAGATATAAAAACCAACACGATTGTGGCACGACCCACTAGGTGATCCCTTACTCAATTTCGTCGAAAATACACAACCCTCCAGCAATAACGAAGCAGTAAACCCGACAAGCCACGCCAATGTTCTATATCAACCCTCAAACCTATGGAGTTAAGGGTTTGCACTGTGACCAACACAGGAAAATCTACAGCCAACTCCCTTCAATGGTGAAAAAACTCTAAGAGCAATGGTGCATACACAAAGAGATCCACGACTTATTCATGGACAGATAACGAAATCCCATGACATGAGGGCTACAACTTAGGAGTGAGGCTCCAACTTGGTCGGTAATGGTACTTAACACACGCAGTGTGTAACCCTCATGGTTATCCAATCAAGCAACCACAACTCTGAAGTGAAGATAGGACCGAGAAAGAAGCAAATAACCCATTTTGCATCCTTTAATGGTGAAAACAAACCAATGCTCAAGTGAACAGAACGCAATGACACAAAGTGCTCCCAACCATTAAACCCACAAAAACCAAAGACTGGATATAGCGATGAATGTGTGAGGATATTCATGCACCCAAGACCAAATAAAAACCCTCCAACTAAACCAGCAAGGGTAACAGAGAGCCCTTATGGATGCTAACACCCAGGATGGCCCAATACACTGTAACTTCAGACATTATCACAAAGAAAGCCACCAACAATTCATTCCAAAAACACAATTTTACACAGTTGCAGTACTTAAGGAAAACACAACCCATACATTCGAGCCAATATCCATTTCATAAACAGAGAAGACTCAGGGATGGCCAAAAAAATACATACTTGTGATCAAAGCACCTTAAAATGCGAGATGGTCGAGCAATTCCTCTCTGCTAAGAAATCAGAGTATAACCTCAACAACAGTTCGAGCAATAGATCGACTAGGGTGGCAGCCAACGGAATGAGTAAAGGTGACATGTAGTAAATGTACTTCGCCTCCACCCACAATTCATTAACTCATCAGTACATGCCAACAAGCCTTTCATTAACACCATTAAATTAAACCCTGTGTTGGAATCTGCATCTATTACTTCAAATGCGCCATCCCCATCATATATCCCATTTCCAATTTGACCATATTACATATCAACCATATAATCCAATAACCATGTATTGAATCATCCAAATAGCGCGATCCGCATCAACTTATGCCATAACATAAGCACCATTGCATATCAACTATATAACTCAAATTGCATAGCTATTAACTTAGTAGCTAGGATAACAACAATCCATAAAATCGATGCACATAGTATAGTATATAGAATAGTTTAAATTCTTTCCTTTGCANAAGGCTAAAGGGTTGGGACAAATGGATTTGGCAAATGGGCAGAGTTTCTTCGCTATAATTTTCCTCCTCCAAATGGTACCCCTACCCCTTCTTTTATAGGCTAGAAGGAGCTAGGGTTTTGGACGAACTCTCGGCCATGCATGGTCGGGAGTTTCAGTTAGCTGACCCATAGCTTTTTGTCCCGTCGGCAACTTTCCTATTTTTGTGTTTTGTTAGGTAAACACGGGCTGTAGTAGGCCTGCCAGCGTTCACACACGTGCAGTAGTGGGTTAGGGCGCGTGTACCTTTACCCAAGAGGATTTTCAAAGAGGTTGTTCAACAAATGTTTTGGCAATGAAGGGATATGAGTTGGCCTGATGCCAGGTAAGCATGTGTGGTGCAATTTAGGGTTATAACAGGGGGTGCTACTAAGCTGATTGAAGATATCAAAAGGCAATTGTCACATGTATTTGAGATGAAGGATATTGGATAGTTACACTACTATTTAGGCCTTGAGGTATGCAGGGACAATGGTAAGACCTTAATCAGATAAATCAAGTATACAAAGGAGTTACATAGTAGATTTAATATGAATGAATGTAAGACCGTGTTTACTCCACTAGAACAAGATGTTAAACTAAGCAATTATGATGATTCTAAGGAAGTGAATGATACTTTGTATCGACATTTGGTGGCAGGTCTGAATTATCTCACTACAACCGGGTCAGATATTGCATATTCAGTCAATATATGCAGTTTATGGCTAAGCCTCATCATAATCATTGGAAAACAACACAGATAGTCCATCAATATTTGAAAGGAACCATTGATTTTGGTATTAAATCTATAAATGATTGTAATTTTGAGTTGAAAAGTCATTCTAATTCTGATTGGAATGGAAATCCATATGACATGAGGTAAATATTTGGATATGTGTTTAGTGTTGGATCTAGAGCTGTGTCATGGAGTAGTAAGAAACAACCAACTGTTTCTCTATTATCCGCAGAAGCTGGGTATAAAATGTTATGCAATGCTACCTATGAAGCAATATGGCTTAGGTATATTCTTGAAGATGTTGGAGAAAAGAAACAAGTACCTACAACCATCAAGTGTGATAATCAAAGTTCTATCAAATTGTCCAACAATAATGTGTACCATGTTAGGTCAAAACATATTGAGGCACATTACCATTTTGTGAGGGAGAAGATTCAATCAAATGAAATTGACTTGGAATAATGTAATATAGTTGATAATGTGGCATGAATTTTTACTAAACATGTCAGAAAGGCTAAATTTGAAATTTGTAGAAATAAGTTAGGTATTGTAGAAAATTCATTTCTCTTTTAAGGAGGAGTGTTAGGAATAATCGAGAAATGTCAATGTTAAAATCTTGTTAGAGCTAAATTTGTTCTAAAATGTCCATGTTTAATGTGTGATGTCTATCATATTCTATTTATGTGTAAATTTGTTGATTGTATAGATTGTTATATATGTATAAACCATTTTGGTGGAATGTATAAGTGTGTGTGAATGAGACAATTGGTTTCATCTCTTCTTTTTCTTTTTCTCGAGATTGTTGTGTTAATATTTTATAGTTACGCTTTCTGCTATAAATTAAAACACACACATATAAATAAGTTACTTACATTAGACTTATATATATATATATATGATTTACATTATTATATACCATATAAATTAATACATATAAATTAATACTTAGAGTTTTAACATACTATATACATTAACTACATTACTATTTAACATATCAATAAATTAATATCTAGGGTTTTAACAATATACCATATACATTACCATTTAACATATCAATATACTATATATTAAGGCTTGGTATTTTAATATACTTATATTACTATTTATTAATATATTAATATATATCATTTACATTATTATTTAATATAATATTTTAAGTATATTATTATGATTAATGTGTTAATATTAGTATATTACTCTACATTACTATAATATTAAATAATATTTTAAGTATATTATTATGATTAATGTGTTAATATTAGTATATTACTCTACATTACTATGATATTACAATTTAAACTTTAGTTTATGACATTCTTTAGAATATATTATATTATATTAAGATACATTATTTAATACACTAATTTACATAAATTCTATTATATCATAGTTATAATTGATTAACATAGGATAACTTATCTAATTTAAATAGATTTCTAAGGTTTTATTATACACTATAGTATAGTGTTATATTATAGAATATATGATGTATTATTAAATAAAATAATATATAATGTTTTTTTAGATGTTATTTTACATTATAATTTAGTTTATTAATTATTATTTATATATTATTAATATTTTTATTTCTGGTGGAATTGGAAATTGGGTTGGTCTCGTACTCACGTGATACAGGGTCAATTCCAACCACTCACTATAACCTTCAGCTTCCATACGTATGCTCCTTTCGCATGCACGTGTAAATAGATGAGATTTGAACTCAGGACTTTATTGAACATAACACTTCATATCACACCACTTGCCAATTGAGTTGCCCCCTAAGGGCTTAGAAAATTGAAGGACATGCAGGTGGAATTTGATCCACTTATGTGTGCACGAGTCGCAATATCATTCAATATAATATCTCTATGTGCAACCACACATTTGACCACTACCTCAAGGTACCCCATGGCTTTAGGTTAGGCCCTCACGAGAATTGAACCTTTCCCAACGGTGAAAAAATCCTCACTTTTCACCATTGGATCCAACCCCTTTGGACATTATTTATATAATATTATTATATCTGATTTATAAGGTTCTTTTTATAGTTTCATTTTAGCCAACAAGTTTGGTTCCAATATATCTCACATCATGTATTTATTATGAAGATTTGTAACTTATATCTTTGACGATTAGTCCTTAAGATGGATCAAGTTCAAAATATCAATTACAATAGCTTTAATTATGGAAAATCCAAAATAACTCTCTAAAATTTCTCACCACATAAATATGAAAACAATAACCATAAAAATTACCAATTTTTTTTTTTAATCCATCTTAATAAAATTTCAATGCTACATTTTCACATTTATAAAACAATTTCATTTCTTATCTAAAACCATAAAACTTACCAAGTACAAATAACATGGTTCACATTAAAAAAAAAAACCTTCCTAAAATTTGAAATTTGATAGAAAGAGAGAGAAAATACCATCAAAATTGTGAGAAAGACTAAAATATAATGATGCCAAAGTCCCTCATCATGATGGTGAGATTCGAGTTCTACTCTAATTAAAAAACTTGTCTCGTTGTCCTCTAAAAGGTAAAAATGGGGGCAATGGAAGGATTTGGCCCTTTTGTTTTTTAGAGTAAATGGAAGAATACATGTGCATATACTTTCCTTTAATATCTTATGTGATGCTGATGTGACGTTATGGAAGTCTTTGAAACTATTTAAATCAAGTCTATGTGGTAGCAACTATATCCGTTGAAATAATTTGGAAATATTTTAATAAGACTAGGAGCTCCATGTGGTAGTTGGAAAATGTCTAGAAGTATAAATTAAATGCATGTGAGGAAGAGTCATGAAAAAATTACAAAACTAATGAATATTGAAAACTAATGAATATTAAAAAGAATAAATCATTTTCGGTTTTATTGAATAAAGGGTAATATACCACTGATGGAAACCATTATGTATTTGGGAATAAAGGATTAATCAAAGCGTGATGAGATAAGCTTCAACATATTAGAGTGTATAGAGAAATCAACGACATAGAAAAAAATGTCTCACATGCATAATTAAAATGATTTTTCAAAGGATGATCCTAGTGGATATCGCTGATCAACCACCTCTTCCAGCTGACTCACATACAATTTTTATCTTGGTAGTTTTTTTTCTAGCTTTTCAGGTCCTAAACTTTTAGGGATGTTTTGAGGCCCTAAACATCGTTTTTTGAGCTCGTTATAGTTACACTATAGATGGAGTTAGAGTGTGATGGAATACTGTGTAGTCCTCAGATAGACCTTTCCAACAGGCTATCGTGCGCCTAAAACAAAGATCATATGCAAAAGTTACGACCCCGGGAAGTTGATGTACCAACTTACCCAATCGGGGCCCACGTGAATTTTGACACTTCATCTCCCAGGGTTAGATTTTTGGATGTCTAGGGTTTTTTGATTACTTCTTGATGCTAAAAATGCCCTGGAGGCCTCACTGTAATGTGCTTAGATGAATGCATGTAGCTGACACATATCTTCTCAAAGATTAGCTACCACCATTCGAGCAAGATTGTTTCATTGTGCATTTTACAGTTTCAACATATTTCTTTATTGAATAGAAGTTAAGTCTCACTATATCTCTATTATTGTTTTTTGTATATTTGTGTTAATGTTATAGATATTTGTTTCATTTCGTTCTACTCATAAATCCAAATCATTGGGAACAAAGCGTTTTAATCTTCATTTGTTTCTCTATGCATGTCCCTAACAAGGTCAGGGTATAAGCAGCTGGGACTCACACCAGTTGAGCCTTTGCAATATCGACCTCGCTGAACTCGACGATTTCCCATGGGGGAAGAAAAGAGAGACGATGGGTGGTAGACCCCTCTAAACTATTGCTCAAGGAATCCCTTGCGTGACAGAGGAATGAGATAATGGATAACTTTTCACAAATCCTTCGACGACTACCAACATGTGACACATCTTCCTCGAACGGAGGCACCACCCCCTTCAAGGTATAGATAAATTTTGATATTCCTATATTTTAAGGTCAAATAGATGTGGGTGCTGTAGAAAAATGATTAAACCTTCTAGAAGGGTATTTTTCTGTCCATAACTTTTTCAATAGAGAAAATATTAGATTTCTTCTCCTTAAGGCCATCCCCCATGTCAAATATTGGTGGGAGAATTTATATGAGTAAAAGGAAACAGAGGGATCTACATTATTTGTAGTCGCACCCACTTGGGGTTCTTTCAAGGATGCTATTAAGGAACAATATTACCCTGTTGGAAGTTATGATGACTTATATACAAGATGGACCACACTGCGACAGGAAAGGGACCAAACAGTGCTATAGTTCACCAATGTCTTCCATACCTTGCACACCAAGCCGGGTATCAAAGAATCTGAGCGACATATGGTGTTCAAGTACCTTGACGGTTTGCATAGATACATCTAGATAGAAATGGAGTTTCTATACATCTTTTCCTTGGGAACAACTTATCAATATGCTGTCAAAATCGAGCAGAAGCTTAAACAAAAGATGCAACAGTTTTGGTTTGTGAACCCCTCACAGTAGAAGCAGGGCAAAAGCAAACCCAACCTATAGAATAAAGGGCAAAGAAAGCATGGACAAACTTAGGACAACCGATCTAAACCGAAAACAAAGAAAGACAATGGGATGACAAAGAAATACACTAGGAAGTGGGGCAAGTTCCATAAGAGCCCCTGACATAACACTAATGAATTCTACTCAACGCAATTATTGGTGGCCAAGGTGAAAGCCTTTGAATCAGATGCAGGCTCTGACTTTGATTCAGAACCAAAAAAAGGGAGACAAATCATTGACACAGAACCTAGTTTCACCATTGCTACCACCAAGGTCCAACTCGATGAACCCGATGAACCAGAGAAAATGTTAGCACATCTTTCATTCAAAGATGTGGGTGAAGGGTACTCCATTGCACTTCATCATTGATAACGGTAGCCAAAAGAACTATATATCAACAGAGGTTTTCAAGCATTTGGATCTGCCAACAACACCACACCCACAACCATACACCATTGGATGGATCTGCCAAGGGAGCGATCTCCACGTCAGCCAACAACGTCGCCTACCCTACGACATCAAGACCTTCAAAGATGAGGTATGGATTTATGCCTCCCCCCTTGAAGTTTGTGATGTTCTTTTGGGAAAACCTTATTTATGGAAATGTAATGTTGTATATGAGTCTATGCCTCGTAGTTTTATTATTACTTTGGACTGGAAATTGTATAGGATGCCTGAGGTAGTCCCACCTATGACTATTTCCTTGATCTCTTCCAAGAAATGCAGGAAGGTCATCTCTCATATTGGGAATTTTTTCTTCTTTGTGATTCACGCTGAAAGTGAGCGGAAGGTTGCAACCAAATCCATGGCCTTTGTGATAGGTCTCTCCATGTAATAGAAGAAAGTGGATAAGGCCGTGGAAGAATACAAAGACATCTTATCCTCACCCATTGGGGTACCTCTACACTGTCAAGTCAAGCACTCAATCAATGTGACCCCTGGTGCACTACTACCCAATGGGCCAGTCTATCATCGCTCTCTGTCATAAAATGAAGAAATCAAACGCTAGATCTAAGAGCTGCTCGAAAAGGGGCACATCCGACTAGGCTCATCACCATTGAGGAAAATATATGAATTTATCTTACTCAAGAATTTTCGAATATTTCTTGGCTAAGGCAAGATATCCAAAAATGTTACCCTATGTTTATAGGCCCAAAAAGTGTTTCCCAATCTACAAGTATTAATTACAAGGGCTTAGGATGGTTTTTTAAAATAAAAGATTGTTGCAAAATATAACATCTTTATATAATTTTCTAAATAAAACAAATTGCAAAAAGTAAATGCGGAGATCAAAAGAAAAAATACTAAGTCACATATAAACACAGATGAGACAAAATAAAAATCGCTTTATTTCATTCCAAGAAATCAAAATAATCGTTCTCTTTACAAAAATCCCTATGGGGGCATGGACCAAGGTCAAAATTAGATATCCCAATGAAAACCATACAAAAGGAATCTGACAAGAAGTAAAAACTAAACTTTAAAATCTGAATCAACTTGCCATAGACTTCTACCCACATGACTCTACACAATATCCTTTATCAGTCATGAAATTTAATTAATAAATAGACAAGTCTACACAAAATATCAAAGATAGATCAACACCTATGAAACATGCATATGAATGCTATGATTAAGCTTTGAACCTTGTTGTCTACAATAGGACCTTGCTGTCATAAAAGAGAATTAGGCTTTTAATGAATTGAAGAATGAATGAAAACTGAACTATCTCAATAAAACTCAAGAGCAAACCTTAACATGATTTCTCCTTCTATTCTCCCCTTGTTATTCCTTCTCATTTGGATTTTATGCATTCCAAATTAGTTGAAGTAGTTCAACTACCTCATTTAGTTAAGTTAAATAAAACTCAACTAACTTTTAGTTTGGAGAAGAATTAATAATAATAATAATAAAGGGCCTTTTATTAAATAATAACTAGTAGGTGGGACCCCTTGTGACTCCCTTTATTTCTTAACAAAAATAAACATAATTAGAAAATCAATCAAACACATCCCTCCTTGTCGCTCCCATAATCATTTTCACAATTTGAAATTTAATATCAGAGATATTTCAAATTATATCCAAACATGTATATATCCATAAAATCCAAAAAATAGTTTGTTGTCCAAAACTTTCAGCAGTCCACTGTCCTCAATAAATCAATAATAAAACATAATAAAAAACCGTATTTTCCACTTTGAGAGACAATTTTTCCTTTTTTGTTGCTATCCCCTTTTGACTTCTCTGAATTAGCCTTAGGTTGGGTAGAACCTTGAGGCTTGATCTCACTGATGACATGAGAACAATCATCTCTCAAGTGCATACAAGATGATACTGAATTGGCTGAGTCACTTGAAGGAGAGGAGGGAGCAAGAACAACTCTTCCTTTGTCATGCATATGGTGGGATTCGGTTTTGAGTCTTTTTCTTGCGTGGGAGGATTACAGAAGTGAGTGTGTAGGGGAAATCTGAACATTTGGGTTAACAGGTGGAGGACGAGGAGGTAAATACAAATTTGGCCAGCCACAATGGTGGGAGACTACTGGGTGAACAATCTCCTGCCATCTATCAATCTCGAGAACTTCAGGTTGCAAAGATACATGAGGGGGCACAGGGAGACCAGGAACATGCTGGGGTTGGAAGGGAGGCCTCTCTAGCCTAATATGGACTATCCCTTGTCTAATCCAATTGAAAAATCTACCTTGAAAGAGATGGTTTAACTCTTGAGGATCAACATCGAAATATATTGAGAATCTGAGCCTTCTAGGCCCTACATTCAATTTTCCTCTACCCCTATTATTTCGGCCATGACTTTCTCTATTGAAGAAGCTCATCATGTATGCAACAATCATTAGCAACTAGCTCTTAAACAAACCATACATGACATTCTCTTAATATGAAAAAAAAGTTTGGCTCAACAATCACATCAAACCTGCAATCCAATCCATAAAATTTATTTAATAATTGTCAATTAAGAAGGGGGTGAAATAGGGTTCATAGGATATCTAAGGGGATTTGTATTTAGCAAAAAAGTGATATTATGACAGGGAGTAAGAACACGATTACTGCTTGACAATTCATTAAACAACTAACTGTGCAACAATACCAAAACATATCAGCTTTCATCTATCTCCATGTCATTTAAATATCATTGTCATACAAAGTTTTAATCTAATTTTAGTGAACATGGCTTGGAAAATGAATTTGGGATCGTGAGGGGATTTATAATGAGCGAAAAAGTGAGAAAATGAGAGGGAATTAGATGGATATTGTCCATAAAATAAATTAAACCAATCAACTATCATAACTCTGTTTCAAATTTAATCCAAAAAGCATCCACTTCCAAGACCAAAATATTCACTGTTCCTCAATTGCATACAAATTGCTTGTTGTCTCAATAAAACAATTCAATTTCCCATAAGTCTTCAATTTATAATAGTTTGTGTATTATGACTTATGCAAACATTTCCAATTCAACAATACTGCATGTGCTAACACTGATCTCTTCTTTTTTAAATAAACCACACATGCACAACAATCTTTGTTATCTATTCCCAACATTTATCCTTGGTAATAAATAATAGACCGAGGATAACAATCAACAATCACCGTCCTTTAACAAAAATGAGTCCCGATTTATTTACCCACAGGTTTCTTTTAAAATCATGAACAGACTTAAGAGCATGCACGATGAACCAATCACATACACAAGTCTCTATCATATAATTGACACAATCTTGAATCGACAACAAAAGTCAACCCCAAAAACATAACCCCGAGCTTGATCTCTGTGAATTAATATGTATAGAATTCTTTTTAAAACAAATGATAATCTGCACGATGATTCCCATAGGATGTATGAAGAGAAAAAAACTAAATCACATGCATGAATCTCTGTTAAACTTTGATAGAACCATGATCAATATTGGTGAAACAATCATTCACACATGCATCTTCTTGTCTTTAAATGARATCACGGTCATGTTGGGATTAAACACAACGAATGAGACCATAATCGATTATAAGGACAACTCTCAGGCGGTAGGTAACCATATATTTTCTTTCTTCTCTATTCAAATGAGTTCATCACAGAGAGGACACAAAAATATTCGACCAAGAGGAGGGAGCATGTGCCTTTAAAATTTCCACAATTCATTAAACTAATAAACCAAAACTTGACAAACCCCAGAAGGTGCTCGAGGAAGGTAGAGGCAAGTTAGAGTCCAAGTCGGGCTCTTTAGAAATTAAATGCAAAGAGGGAAAAAAATCCTGCTTCTCTTAAAAAAGACACAGAAAGCTCATGGTATTTCATATCCTTATATCCATTTACCATCAATTAACAACCACATGCCACAATATAATCTTGAAAAAGAAAAATCAGAGAGCCATGATTTAGAAAAAAAAAACACATTCCTTCAACTTATAACTCCAGCTCTTGACAGAACCATAAGTGAATTCCTGAGTGGAGAATAAATCAATTCGAGCTAACCAATCCAGACACACACATATGTCACTAACGCTTTTTTGCAGAGAGGAGACGAGGGTTAATTAAAAAAATGATGGGTACTCGAAAACACAAAGAGATAATGCCTCTTTCCAACACCCAAGAAGTCGGTAACTATAAAAAATAATTGACATTGAGGCCACTCAACACAAAGATCGTGTTTATAGTAGGGGTGAGAGGAGTGGGTGTGAAAACTCTTCGCAACTCATATCCATTCAATACATACACAGGTATGTATTAAACATTCGGGGTCAACCAAGATTGAACTTGTGGAAAGATTTTAGTGAAATGACAGTCAAGAACGAGTCATCAAACAAAAGATCGAGGCTTATAAAATAGAACCATACCATTGTCGAATATTTCAACTTAGATAAAGAATCACCATGACGACCGAGAGGGAAAAAAAAATAACATCAACTAATACACAGAAAGGTGGTTAAAACCTTTCAACCATAAAACACAGAGCTCATTGCACCATTGTTACCATTATTTCACAGAGAACCATCAATATGACATAGTAAATAACCAATGCAAAAACTTTATAATCAATAACACCCATTACTTCGCTTACAGATGCCAACATTTTGCAGTAATCACAAAGAACCCAGGAAAAATATTTACATTCAGTAAAAAAAAATCAAGAAAACACAGAGACTATGCAATCCTGAGCCACCATTTGAGTAATAATACAGAGAGTCCATCATGGATGGAAAGCTAAGATCCATACCAATGATAAAATCACTTCAATGAAGAACTGGTCGAGTTTTTCCCTTCCACAACCAACAAAGAAACAATGCAACTATGCTAGGGTGATGGGCTCAAGGGAGGTTTGGAGTGACGTGCATTAAATGCACATCGCTTCCTCACCTGGTCCTATTCAATTCCATGTACAAGCCAACTCACTAACATAACATCCACCATTAACATCAAGCCATATCCAATGCAAAATTCGATGCCATATCGTTTGTATAGATCCAATACCACATCAATTGCATAGTGCACCACCTGAGATATATCATATCTATACGTTAACCTCTTGCCATAACTCCATACGATAATCACATATCAACGTTACTATATGTTCCTCCATTCAACTCTTTAATAAAAATTTCATAATCCTTAAACCAAAACACATAGCATAATATCTAGGTCCACCATTTCACAAGGTTTATACATAATCTTATTTCCATAGCTTTAGAAATTTTCCAAAGTTTTCCCTTTTGTTTTGATCATGCTCCTATTTTATTGTTTTTTTGCATAGATCATATATGGATTAGTAATCAATATATGAATTAGTAATCAAGGTTATAACATAACATAACATAGCACCTGTGAAAAAAATGATTCTCATACCCACGTAACTGTTCTGTATCATAAGTAAATACCAACAACATTCAAGAACAATGTATCAACCACCCATCGTCATAACAAATGAAACCAAGGCTATATAATTAAAAGTATAGGACTGTGTAGGCAACATCATAACAACAACAACATATGAGCGTAACATGTATAACTTTGATCCTCTAGTCTACAAGGGGGTCCCTACTAGTATTAAATTATTATCATAATTACATAATAGCGCTTAGCAATCCTTTGCGGGCAAAATTCATCGTTGCGATTTTAATCGTCAACAATCACCTTGTGGAAGCCTAATCCCGTTTGTGCAGAAGAAAGGTGAGACCTGACGACTGAATCTGCATTGATTACCAATCCATAAATAAAATCATAGTAAGGAACTGGTACCCAATTCCATGAATTGACGATCTCCTTGACCAACTCAAGGGGGACATATACTTTAGTAATATTGATCTGAAGTCCAACTACCACTAGGTCCCAATAAACTAGATCGATGCATGGAAGACTTCCTTCAAGTCCAAAGAAGGTATTTTCGAATGACTGGTCATGCCCTTTGGCTTGACAAATGCCCCAACAACTTTCATGAGGATGATGGACAATATCTTGCATCCTCTCACCAATTCTTTTATGGTGGTGTATTTGGATGACATCCTCATCTTCAACAGGAGTTGGGCGGAACACTTGTGTTGACGATTGAAATTGTCAATGAAGTTTTTCCTGCAAAGTGTTGCTAAAGCCTATTATTATAAAAGCTAAATAATACTAGTAGGTGGGACCCCCTTTTAGATTGGAGATCAGGTCTGGTTCTCATTTGATTTTTGTGCTCATGTTCGTCACTACTTACATGGTTAATGAGATCTTGTTTTTATTAGCTATTGATTGGATTTATGAAGTATTGGTTCTTATGTTACTACGACCTATGCTATTCATTTGTACCATTTCTATATGTTCTTGGGACACCTGCACAACATATGTGTTAGTAATAATACATAAAAGGTAGTTGAAAAAAAAATGACAACACATACAAGCAATTGTAAAGAAATTAAATGCAACAAATGCAAAGGGAAGAATTTAAACTATGCTATATACTATACTATGTGCATCGATTTTATGGATTGTTGTTATCCTAGCTGCTAAGTTAATAGCTATGCAATTTGAGTTATATAGTTGATATGAAATGGTTCTTATGTTATGGCATAAGTTGATGTGGATCATGCTATTTGGATGATTAGATACATGGTTATTGGATTATATGGTTGATATGTAATATGGTCAAATTGGAAATGGGAGATATGATGGGGATGACACATTTGACAAGTAATAGATGCATATTCCAATGCAGGATTTAATTTAATGGTGTTAATGAAAGACTTATTGGCATGTACTGATAAGTTAATGAATTGTGGGTGGAGGCAATGTGCATTTACTGCACATCACCTTTACTCCTTCTGTTGGCCACCACCCTAGTCGAGCTATTGTTCGAATTGTTGTTGAGGTTATACTCCTATTTCTCATCAGAGAGGAACCGCTCGACCATCTCACGTTTTAAGGTGCTTCGATCACAATTATGTCTTTTTTTGGCCATCCATGAGTCTGCTCTATTTATGAAATGGATATTGGCTCGAATGTATGGGTTGTGTTTTCCTTAAGTACTGCAACCGTGTAAAATTGTGTTTTTGGAATGAATTGTTGGTGGCTTTGTCTGTGATAATGTCTGAAGTTATAGTGTATTGGGCCGTCCTGGGTGTTAGCAGCCACAAGGGATCTCTGTTACCCTTGCTAGTTTTGTTGGAGAGTTTTTGTTTGGTCTTGGGTGCTTGACTATCCTCACACATTCGTCGCTATATCCAATCTTTGATTTTTGTGGGTTTAATGGTTGGGAGCACTTTGTGTCATTGCATTCTGTTCACTTGAGCATTGGTTTGTTTTCACCATTAAAGGCTGCAAAATGGGTTATTTGGTTCTTTCTTGACCTTTTCTTCACTTCAGAGTTGTGGTTACTTGATTGGAGAACCATGAGGGTTACACCCTACATGCGTTAAGTACCATTACCAACCAAGTTGGAGCCCCACTCCTCTGTTGTAACCCTCCTGTCACAGTATTTTTTATTTGTCCATGAATAAGTCATGGATCTCTCTATGTATGCACTGTTGGTCTTGGAGGTTTTTCACCATTGAAGGGTGTTGGCTCTAGATTTTCCTATGTTGGTCACAGTCAAAACCCTTAACTCCATAGGTATGAGAGTTGATATAGAACACCAACTTGGATTTTTGGGTTTACTGCTTTTTTATTGTTGGAGGGTTGTGTATTGTTGACGAAATTGAGTACGGGCTCGCTTAGTGGGTTGTGTCACAATCGTGTTGGTTTTGCTATCTACTTACTACCCGTGTTAACACAATGGATAAACCCTGCATTGTTAAGTTCAAAATACACAGTTCCAATATATTTTTTTGTTGAGAAGGTCATAGTCTTGTTCTATGTTGATGCGTGGGTATGCATGGTTTCCACATCATGTTTGGTTGATTGGTTGATACACAGTCGTGGTATTTTTGCACTAAGGATTATTTGGATTTTAGCTTGGCATGGGTTACAATTTCTTAATGTTGCTCACACATACTGCGTCTATGTGTGTGGTGTTTCTACACAATGAATAAATGGTCATTATATTTGTTAGTTTCTTTTGGGGCCAATTGGTTATTGCAACCCGAAAGACTGTAGAGAATCCATCAAATGTATGCATTACATTATGTGATTGCATAAGCTTGAGTTTTACACAACATGGTTGGTTGCAATTTGATCAATTTGAAGCAATACTGTGTTAGATCGATAGCTCGACATGATGGGTTAAGAAAATACTGCGACTGTGTGTTTCGAAATTTAAATGGAAATGTCACATCGTGTTTTTTTTGGGTGGCTGCCCACTGTGTATAATATGGATGTTTTGGGTTCCACACTCAGAGATAATCGTAGAGTTTAAGCACGAATTTGTTGCTTTTAGATTATTTTTTTATGAAAACAGACATGTTGTTGATACCTTGTCGTGATGGACAACCCAACATGTTGGAGTCATATTGAATTGAGCATGTACAATGACAGAATTACACTTGCATAATTAAATTATTCTTTGCATAGAGTTTTTTTTTTTTTAAATGGTGGCTATTGTCTATCTTTTTAAATGACGATCTGGGGTTTGCAATTTAAGTCTGAATTATTGGGTTAACTGTCATTATATATGTTTAAAGAATGTCCTGCATTGTAAATGACATGCCTGATCACAGTGACAATATAACTTCATGGAAATTTGAAACGCGACTTTGGGTGTATTTGATGGTTGAATAATTGTGTGGGCATTGGTTGTATTTGATGATTAGCAAAGTGGAAATAGTTACTATTATACATTTGAGAATTGTTATGAGATGCACATTGAATAAATGAAAGGAATAGAACTTCCTTACACATTGTGTGGAATGCATACTGTCGTGTGATGGCACTGTGTGGACATTTGATTGTGAACAATGAACTAGTTAAAACACAAAAAWTGTTATTTGGTCATGATGATTTTTTTTGGTTGGCGTATCTCCTTTTAACAGAATGACTATATGGGTTACTTGATTAATTTTGTGAATAGTAACCTCTCTCATTCCTCATCATTAATTCACTTTTTTCTAATTACAACCCRATCACTTTCCCACATTCATTTTTCACTCCCTGTTCCAAAATTGATTACAGTGAAGGAAAATTCCATGTTGAAACAGTTGGCAGCAACAATGTCTTGGTTGAACTACAATGATGTTTTTTGATTTGCAGTTGATTGTTATTTTCTTTGAGCGGTAATCGTATTCCCCCCCCTCATCATATCATGTTTCTCTCAATAGAAACCCCTCACATATCCCAGGACCCTTTATTCACCCCCTGCTCACTGATGAACAATAAAACAATTTGTATGGATTGGATTGCATGAGTTTGATACATTCTTGAGCCAAATCTATTTCATATTTTTAAGAGTTGTCATGTATGGTTATTTAAAAGACTATTTTCTAATCAATAATGCATGCAGGAATGAGTTTTTTCAACTGAGGTAGCCATGGCCGAGGAAACAAAGGGAGAGGTAATTGGAATAGAGTCCCAAGAAGGTCAAGGTTCTTCATACATTTTGATGTTGACTCACAAGAGCTTGGCCAATTGTTTCAGGCTAGAATTTTCAATTGGATTAGGTAGGGAGTGGTCCAACCTAGGCCGGAAATGCCTCCTTTCCAAGTCTCACAATCCCTCGACATCCCTGTACCTCCTCACGTCTCATTACAGCTTGAGGTTCCTGAAAATGATGGATGGCAGGAAATTGCCCACTCGACAGTCTCCCAACATCGTGGCTGGCCCAATTTGTCCTTGCCTTCTCCTCCGCCTATTAACCCCATTGTCCAAGCTGCCCATGACCACTCACCAATTCAATCCTCCCATGCTAGCAAGAGATTTAAAACTGAACCCCACCATGCCCTTGACAAAGGAAAAACCACTGTTGCCCCTTCCTCACCCTCCAATGGCTCTGATAAATCCGTGTCTTCTCGGATGCATTTGAAGGACAATTGTTCCCACATGATCAACGAGATTAAGCCTAAGGGCTCAGTGTAGCCAAAGGAAAATTCAGGAAAATTGAAGGGTGACATCAACAATCAAGGAAATATTGCATCGCAGAGTGGGAAATATGGCTTTTGATTTTTATTTTGTCTATTATTGATGATAGTTGACTTCGAGAATTTTTGGACAACATGTTTTATTTTGGATACATGAGTAATATTTTTTGAAAATAATTTCAAATATCATGAGCTAAATTGTCAAATATGAATATGTGGATGGGAGTCACAAGGAGGTGTGTTTTTCTTAACTAAATAGTTATGTTATGATTGTTATGAGTTAAAGGGAGTCACAAGGGGTCCCACCTACTAGTTATTATTTATTTATAAACCCTTATTATGATTATTAATTTTCCCCCTAACTAAAGTTGGTTGAGTCTCTTAATTAACTTAACTAATAAGTTGGTTCAACTACTTCAACCAATTCTAGTTGTTTAAAAGGAAAAGGAAAGGGAGGGACAAGTGGAAGATAGAAGCAGAAGCATACTAAGGTTTGCTCTTTGATTTTATGTTGAGATAGTTCAGTTTTCATTCATTCATTTATTCATCAGAATTCTAATTCTCTTTTATGATAACAGAGTCTTATTGTAGACAACAATATTCAGGGTTGAATCACATCATTCAGACACTTGTTTTTTAGAGATGTTGATCTATCTTTGATAGTTTGTGTAGACTTGTCTGTTTGTGAATTAATTTTCATGAATGATAAAGGCTATTGTGCAGAGTTGAGTGGGAAACAATATGTGTCAAGCTAATCCATCTTTTAGAGTTCAGTTTTGGTTTTCTGTCAAAGGTCCTTTTGTATGTTCCATCGGGGATGTCTAAGTTTGACTTTGGTCCAAAATTTCTACATGATATTTTGTAAAAAAAATTACTCTTCGATGAACTTGAATGAAATAAAGGATTTCTTTATGTCTCATCTATCTCAATTATCATCTTGGTGACTTTACTTCTATCTTTACATTCATTTCAATAACTGATATGTTCAAAAAATTATATAAAAAGTAAATTTCCAACAAGTTTTTTTTAGATAAAAGATTAGACTAAGCACTCGTAATTAATACTTGTGAGTTAGGATGTTATTTTTGTTGGCTATAAACATAGGGTGATATTCCCGTCTATTTTTATTTAGCCAAGCAAGGTCTGAAAATGTTTGAGTGATATCATTTCATATCTTTTCCTCAACATTTATTTGGCGACCATACTGGGGAGATCTTCGATATCTCTCTGGTTAATTTTTATACTCGATTTCCATCGATACATATTTCTTTTCTGATTTTGATTATTTGACTGTTTTGTACTTAATGACTGTTCATGTTGCAAGACATCCCAATATTGAGCCCAACCTTCAAGAATAGACCAACATTGCTTTGAATCTGTTTAATACCATCTTAGACACTGCCAACACCCGTGTTGAGCTTAACCATTCTTGGGAAACAATTGAACGAGATATTAGTGCTCAAGAACAATTGGAAGCTAAGCGTAGACAACCCATAAATCAACAATAACCTTTTGTTTCTTCAGTTTTGGCCTTTCTTTCTTGTCCTTATATTCTCGTGCTTCTAGAAGAAGAAGATGCTTGTCACCTGAAATCAATCCTATTTCCGAAATAGGAAGAAGAAACACTGTGTTGTTTTCCCAACAAAGTACTCTAAGGAGAACTTTATCTGATTCTTCCAGTTCGTCTTTCTTCCCCTCATCTATCATCTAGAGGATGACATCTAGTGGTGGATTTGGTGGCCCTAGAAGTACTCCATCTTCTCAATCTCCATCGTCATCAGTGATTGGTATCTTGTATAGCCAGCATATCCCTATACAATCTACCACAAACCCCACCAAAGTCATTAAAAATTATGGGCTTTTCTAGTTCGAAGAAGACGCCACAACTACCCCATGGTATGTGTCCTCTCCTCTTAACCTAACACCTGCTACTCATCCACTCCCAAAGTTCAAAGAGAACCTACCTAAGTTTCCAGGAAATAACACTATTAGCACAAACAAACACCTGGTGGCATTTTCTAATGCTTTTCATAAGATAGGGGCCAACGAAAATGACACTTGCATGCGCTTGTTCATCAATTCTTTGGAAGGAAAGGTTGTGACCGACTTCTTTGACCTTCCTCCTAAGATTATGTCTACTTGGGAGGAATTAATCTATTGGTTCCGATCCACTTATGGGAAATCCAAAATCCCCACCGAGAAGTTAAGGTAATACAATAAAGTCACCTATAAGGATGGTGAAACCATCAAGTATTTTAACTTGAGTTTCACCAAGTTATACAACCAAATCCCCGAACTTATCTGCCCTCAGAACCAAGCCACTTTCATGAATTACTAAAATGCATTTCCTTCTCCCTACCATCATAGACTTGAGGAAAAAGCCATTGATAATCTCGGTTCCACTCTGCATACCTGTTTAGAGTATGAAGAACAACTTGAAAGAATTGGTCTTCCCCAGGGAGAATCAGTTAGATAGACAGACATGTCCACTCTCTTACAGCTGGTACAAGATATGAACAACCATATGATAGTGTTTGAGTGGAAGGGTACTATATCCCCTCTCCCACCTGGAGATTCATCTTCTTCTGCACCCCCCTTTAGAAATCTGATTGAAAATAATTTTCATCCTAAAGCTATCCTGGCTCGGAGCTGGTGTAACTTTTGAGAATAACACCATGAGGAATCCACATTTGAGGTAAATAAGAGTGTCAAAGATAATATCTTTGGTAAAATACCAGAAGCTACTATCGTTGTCCTAGATTTTGCAGAGCCAGAGGATGTCATGGTCATCAACACTAGGAACAAGGCCTATACTCCCAAGGGAAAATTTGATCCTCCCCGCAGTTCTTCTGGCCCAAGCTAATCCTCAACCGCTGCTACTCTCCATGTTCCTAAGGTTTATGAGAGTGAAGGGATCACTCCTCCTCTCCCCTATTCCAAATACAATATCTTGAATCAGTTGGCCAACATCAAAGCATATGCAACCCTTCTAGACATGGTTTCCGTCCCTGAACAACAGATGCATCTGAAATAATTCATGGAAGGAAAATCATTCGTTGTAGACAATATTTCTGAAGAGGTAGATGAAGAATATTCTTCTGTAAATAAAGTAGGTGTACATAACTTTAGATACCCTATAAACTATCCCCCCTTTTATATTTCTGTAAAGAATATGGATAATATTTCCCATTGTTGCCTCATTGATGGTGGGTCGGGCCCAAGTGTGATGTCGAAGATTATTATGGAAGAGCTAGGCTTGTATTGTACCAATGAAAATGCTAGAAACATGCTCTCCTACAATATTCTACAACAAACAACCATAGGTGAGATTAAGGATGTGACCTTGGTTTTGTGTGCTCATCCTAAGATAAGAACAACCCTCAACATTCAAGTAATTGATATGCCTATAAGAAATTACTCAATTATCTTGGGAAGAGATTGGAAAGCCTTAACATGTGGATACCTCTCACTCGACGAGACACATTTATCCGTTCCTCAGAATGGTAAGAACATTATAGTCCTTAGAGAGGGAATACTTTTACCCTACATAGAGAGTGTTCCACAATCTAGTGTAAACTATATCGAAGAGGACCTAGGAGTGTATTTCATCTTTGATGAAGAGGATAATATTCCTTTGGAAAGAATCAATTTAGGTGATGATATGTGGCATATGATGGTTCATACTCTAATGAAGGTAGTGGGGCTGGAATTATCTTGGTTTCCCCTGTAGGAAGAATTCATAATCTGTCCTACAGGTTAGAGTTTTCTTGTACAAACAATGCCGCTAGATTCAAAGCTTTATTATTAGGCATTGAGAATGCCCTTAATCTTGGTTGTGGTCACCTTTATATTTTTGGATATTCTGAGCTTGTTGTGAGCATGATATGTAAGATATACTTTCCTAACAACGAGCTGATGGGACGATACACCAAAGTTGTTTGGGCACTTACCTCGAACCTTTTATATTTCAACATCACTCGTATTAGAAGGGAGTTGAATTCAATGGCTGGTCGGTTAGCTATATTTGCATCTTCTCTTAATCAACAAATTTTGCCTCACATGCTTGAATATTCTTTTTAGTCTCTATACAATTCATATATCCCTGGAAATGTAGGATCTTGGAAGGCCCTCCCTAACGATGAGAGCATTGGTGCTTCCATCCAAGACGAACCTTTTAAGCATGAGGAAATTACATCCATAGAAAACAATAAGATTCATGAGAGCTTGACTCCTCTTGAGAGTTCGTTTTCATCGAGTGATGTAGGAAATAAAGAAAAACAAAAAGAAGAGGAGTTACGAAAGAAGGTGGTTGAAACCATCTCCATGAACATTAGGACACCTGGATCTTCAACGAAAGTTAAAATAAATGTCCAGTGTTCTGATAAAGAAAAGATGAGGTCTACCGAGCTACTTAGTGGATTTCAAAATGTTTTTTCTTGGTTTAATGAGGATCTTCGTGGTTTTGATCCAGGTCATATTCAATGTACTATGAAACCAACTAGGCAAAAACAAGGTCTTGTTAACTCTACACTGAAAGAAACCTTTCAAAAGGAGTTGATAAATTTCTTAAGGGATGGGATGTTTTTTTCAGTCCACCCTAAATGGGTTTCCAATTGGGAATCTGCCTTGAGGACCACTGACAATATTAGAACTTGTATTAATCTTTGAAATTTCAGGCAAGCGATTATGAGAAACCCTTTCCCTCCTCTCAATATGGGAATGGTTCTGCAACGGGTTGTAGAGTAATAGTTAGGGCCCTTACTTGATAGTTTGTTTGGTTGCAAGAAAATCAAGGTAAAAGGGGAAGATGCTCACAAAACCACTCTTATCACTTATGGGAGTACCATGTCTTACCAATGCCGGATCACTAGCTTACTTGATACAGGTACTTCTTTTGAAAGACCTATGCACATGACTTTCAGTGAATTGGTCCGTCTCCATGTCTATCTTGATGATATAATTGTGTGTGTCAAGGAACATATAATTACACCAGAATTCCAAGTGTTGGGTCCTTTCCAAATTGATTTTGTATTAGACACTAACTCTTACATTTTAAATAATTTACTTAAGCAATTGTTTTCCTACAACGCTAACTACCCTCACTTAAAATATTGCGAGGGACCAACATGAAAATTTCTAACGCTGTCTGGATTTTCTGTATACTAGTAGCCTAGCTCTGCTTTCATTTTTTGTGCTTCTTTTTCTGTTGACTTCAACTTTCCGAGTTAAATTTTTTTGCTGTCTTCTTCATTTTTGTCTTTTATTGCTGTTGTTTTAATTTTTGCATTGTTACTTCTGTTATGATTTTTGTCCTTATCATCTTTTAGATAATTTGATCAAAATAAGATGTTGGATCAATTTTGCCACATTGACACTCCTGCGAAGCATTGTTAGTCAATAACAATCAAGCTTACACAACTGTTATGATATCTCCTCTGAAGGCCCCTTGAAATTGTTACATATTTCCACTGCTGTCTTGTAAAGAATTGGTTATCTCCCGCTTCTTCTTGCCATTTCTTCATCCATTGAGATTTTAAGAGCAAGTCTAAATTTTTTTCTCCTTAAAGCTGAGCGCTGATTCCGGTCAAATGATTATGCATACAGTGGTAGAAATCCCTCACACTTAACATTTTTCATGAATTATTCCCAAACTCCCTTTAATATTTCCATTAAATCCATTCACTTCCCCCTGTTGCATAATATTCCTGGTTATATCTTCTTGACCTACAGTTTTTGGTTTGCAAAACCATGAGTTATGAGTTCTAAATCTACTGAAAACAAATTTCCCTGTGGAGTCGCCATTTTGTTGACGATTGAAAATGTCAACAAAGTTTTTCCCGCAAAGTGTTGC
>SNQJ01S0072529.1:0-28612 GCA_010110895.2 Picea sitchensis
TTGAATTTGAAGCAACAAACAATGTGGCAGAATATGAGGCTCTTGTTTTAGGTTTGAGAGATACCAAGGACATGAAGATTGAGGAGCTAGTTGTATTTGGAGATGTTGAGTTGATTGTCCATCAAGTCAGAAATCAGTATCAGGCTAAGCACCCCAGGTTAAGGGCCTACATAAATGAGGTCTGGGATCTGGTTGACAGATCCTTCTTGGATTTTAATATCTCATTTGTTCCAAGAGAGGAGAACATTGTGGCAGATTCCTTGGTTGTTTCAACAAGTAAGTTCAGGGTTCCTTTGCCCCAAAAACTCAAGTATGATGTGGAAGTAAAGTATAGACCCTCTATACCTGACAATGTCAAACATTGGAAGGTTTTTGAGGATGATATTGAGATAAAGAGATTTCTTGAGATTGTGGATGAATTTCTGATTTACATATTGATCAGGATCAGAATACTGAAGAAAACCCCCATGCTGGTATTTTTCTGAAGAAAATTTTTGACCATCATATTGTTCAGTTGCCAAGTAACCATATTCCAAAGGGACTTGTCCCCTTGGAGAGATTGTTTGATAGAAATGATGTTGTTGTGAAGGTTAAAGGTTCAACTAAAGATGTTGAGGTGATTGAATGCAATTTGGGGACAGAGGGGGATCCGAGGTATGTCAAATTGTCTAGCAATTTGTCAAAGGCACAGAGGGCTAAGTATGCCAAGCTTTTAAAGGAGTTTGTTGATGTGTTTTCCTGGAAATATGAAGATTTGAGAACATATGACACCAACATCATTGAACATAAGATCCCTTTGAAAGAAGAGACCAAGCCTTTTAGGCAGAAACTCAAACAGATAAATCCCATGTTGATGCATATTATGGAAAAATAAGTGAAAAAGTTGTTGGATGCCCAGATCATCATCCCTTTGAGATATTAAAAATGGGTGGCTAACTTGGTGCCTGTGAGGAAGAAAAATGGGGAAATCAGGTTATGTGTTGATTTCAGGAATTTGAACGGGAGCTCCAAAAAGGACAACTACCCCTTGCCAAAGATGGAGCACATTTTGCAGAGAGTGACTGGTTCATCTAGGATGTCTATGATTGATGGCTTCTCTGGATACAATCAGATCTTTGTCCTGCTTGAAGACAGAGAGAAGACAACCTTCACTACTCCTTGGGGCACATTCATGTATGCTAAAATGCCCTTTGGATTGATGAATGCAAGATAAATCTTCCAACAAGCCATGGACATTGCCTTTATTGGGCAGAAAGGAAAATTCGTAGTCATCTATCTGGATGACATTACAGTGTTCTCAAAGTCTGACAAAGAGCATTGTCATCATCTGAAGAAGGTCTTCCTGAAGTGCAGAAGGTTTGGTCTCTCCATCAATCCTAAGAAATCTTTGTTTGCTATGAAGGAGGGAAAATTATTGGGGCATATTGTGTCAGCAGAAGGAGTAATAATTGATCCAAGTAGAGTAGAGTCCATCCAAGCCTTATCTTTTCCCAAATCTAGGAAAGAGGTTCAATCTTTCTTGGGTTAAATCAATTTTCTAAGAAGATTCATTTCTAATTTTGTTGAGTTGGTTAAACACATTACAACCATGCTTAGAAAAGGAAGCGAGGTGAAATGGAATTTTGAAGCTCGTGATTATTTTGACCAAATAAAAAAGGCTTTGACTGAAGCACCTGTGCTCATCAACCCTAACTATTCTAAGGAGTTTCTGATATTTTCCTTTGCATCATCTGATACACTGGCTACTGTTTTGCTATAGAAAAATATAGAGGGGTTAGAACAACCTATTTCCTTTTTCAACAGAACATTGAGGGATGCAGAAATGAAGTATGATATCATGGAGAAGCAGACATATGCTTTGGTCAAATCCCTCAAGGCTTTCAGAATATATGTTCTACATTCAAGGATTGTTGCATATGTCCCCCCAGCCTCAGTAAAAGAGATATTGATCCATCCTGATATAGATGGGAAGAGAAGCAAATGGATTGCCAAAATTATGGAGTTCGGCTTGGAAATAAAGCCCACTAAGTTGGTGAAAGGCCAAGGTTTAACCAGGTTACTAGTTGAATAAAATTGCAAGGCTTTGGGGGTTAATTTCATGAACATAAACTCAGAAAATCAGCAAACTAAGATTGTTGATAAAGACTCTCATGTCAGCCTGAACTTAGTAATATGCACGCGGTATAAAGACATCATATATTTCCTGCAGAAGTTGAGGCCTCCTGATGGTTTGGACAAAAACAAGGTGAGAGCTTTGAAACTCATAGCAATCAAATATTGTCTCATTGATCAGGTTTTGTACTGGAAGGATTCTCTGGGAATTCTATTGAGATGACTAGACCCGCAGGAAGCCCAAAAAGCTATGACTATTTTTCATGATAGTTTATGTGGGGGACATCATTTTTGGAGGACCACAACTTATAAAATCCTCAGAGCTAGATATTTCTAGCCCAACCTTTTTACTGATGTTTGTGCAAAGATTAGGGCTTGTGTCAAATGCCAAAAGTTTGTTGGAAAGTAGCAGCTCAAATATTTGCCTTTGAAACCTATAATGGTTTCTGGACCTTTTCAACAGTGGGGTCTTGACTTCATTGGAGAGATCCACCCAGCCTCAAGTGGCCAACACAAGTGGATTTTGAATACCACTGATTATTTCACCAAATGGATAGAAGCCATCCCTACAAGGAGTGTCTCCCATAAGGTAATCATAAGCTTCCTTGAAGATATCATGTCCAGATTTGGCTGTCCAAGCAGGATTGTTACAGACTATGTTGCCTCTTTCAGAGCTGAACCATTAATAAAGTTTTGTGAGCAATATGGGATTACAATAGTCCATTATACTCCCTACTACCCTCAGGGAAATGGTTTAACAGAGTCCTCTAACAAAAGCCTCATAAAGATCGTCAAGAAATTGTTAGAAGACAACAAGAAAGCATTGATTCAAAGCTGAAATTGCATTATGGGCTGATAGAGTTACAACAAAAAGGTCACTTGGCATTTCCCCTTTTCAGCTTGTGTATGGGGTTGAGGCTATTTTTCCTACTCAACTCACCTTGTCTGTGCCAAAGTTCCTCCAGGACTACCAAGGAGAACCCAATGATATGGTCAGAAGGATATTGCAGCTGGTAGAAGTACAACAAACCAGGGAGCAGTTGCTTGATAAAGCGCAGGATCATCAGCAGAAAATAAAACACACCTTTGACAAGAGAGAAAGCAAGGAAGATTTTCAGCTGGGGGATCTGGTGCTCAAGTGGGATGCCCCCAAGCAAGACAAAGGCAAACATGGTAAATTCAAAGCCTTAATGATTGGTCCCTTCAAGATTTCTGAGGTATTTTCAAACAACACTTATAAATTGCAGAACTTGGAGGATTCCAAAGTTTTTGGTGGCCCTGTCAATGGGCATTTTCCGAAAAAGTATTTTGTTTAAGCCGTGATCGATGTTCCACCATTGTAATTACCACTTCCTTTTTATTTCTATTTTGAATAAGAGACTCCATAACCCAAAGCTAAGGCACTGAAACTGTGCATTCTTGGTAGCTCACAGGGAGCACGCCATCCCTTGTGGAGCCAAACAAATGTTAGCACTGAGATTCACCCTCAGATTGCAAGAGGATAAACCCAATACCCATCAGAATGTTTGGTGGATGTTGGTTTTATGAGTGGAGGTCAAATGGACGAAACTCAGTACAAGAATGATTTTAACACAAAAACTGGACAAGCAATGCACAGGGAAGTGAGGTCCTCATTAACTTCAGTCAGTGATTTGAGTTTAAGTGTGAGCAGAAGGAAGACTTGGTGAGAGAGGTGAACAAGACTGCTATGAGCATCCGACTTTCAAGTAGCTTGGTGAAGAAAAACTCAAGCTCAAGAGCACTCTTGAACTCAAATTTCAGATACTGAAATATGTCGCAGCAACATAATAATCAAACCTACATTACCATGCAAGTACAACAACTCGACTGGATCCTCCATGCCCAAGCCTTTCAACATAAGGGGAAATAAGATAACATAGAAGCTAACTAAAATTTGTCACAACAATATTGTAATCAAACCTACATTACAATAGAACCACAACCCTCGACTGGATCCTCCATGCCCGAGTGTTTCAGCACAGTGTAAACAAAGAGATGAAAGAAGTTGACTTCTATTAATGCGAAACTCTCAAATTTGATACATAACCAGAGAACAGTTATGGCATCAAAATTACACAGTAGTGAGCTCTTCTCAACCTGTTGACGACCCTAACAAAATCTTGAAATCATCTATTTATACTCAGATCAATCCACAACTACCAGGAGTGTGATCTGGCCATTCCATTCAAAGCCTTTCGTCTACGCCTTCTTCTGTCAAACTGTGCGTGTATCCTCCTGTCAAACGCAAACTCAGCTCAACATGGGCTTGCAGGAAAAATTGTCCATCGTGGTACCTCGGGTTGACAATTTTGTCTCCACAGCCAGACCCTCCATGCATTCTATTTATGGAGAGAGTCAAGGTTTCAACCACCATTCCTTCTTTTATTAACCGATCTTTCCTCGGGATCGGGATGAGGCTTAACGCCTAGGGGGCTGCCACGTGTTGCTCTCAAATTTTATGCTATATTAGCACGTGATTGCGGGGTTGTCATAAGCGGTTTGGATGCACACCGCTTTTGAGCCCACAATCCACCACATTTCGCCACATAGATCTTTTGCTATACCATGGTTTCAATTGCGGGACCGCCCAATAATTTTATCGTTCGGGCGTGTTGTGTCCCCACAATGAAACGTGGTTGTTGATCTGGTCGCAATCTGCGATCTGGGCTCACCTGCTAAATTTAGCGCAACCGCTAAGGTTTATTCGCCTGCCAACTTTAGTATCATTCTAACCACGCTTGGAGATGGCACTACTTTTGGTGTTGAACAAGAAAACTTCATGAAGGATGAACTGATGTGGTGGTATGACGTCAGTATGCCAGGTGTCATGACTGATGAGAGCGCCACATGTCTAAACTGATGATTGCCACGTACTTTGGCACTTCAGAGCTTGGAGGCGGTTTGGATGTAGAACTGGAGCTCCGAAGTGAACGACGATCATTGATCTAAGGAGGACACGTGACAAGGATCTATGGACTCTGGGATAAACTACTTCAGAGGTAAACGAGAGTAGGGAAGTTGAAACTCCCGAAGCTTGGATTCCTGAAGTAAATATTGACCGTCCGTTTCGGAGGAAACGCAGTGCTTGATATGCAAATTCAGGAGAAAGTAATCCGGAGGAAAATGAGAGGGGAAACCCTGAAGTCACGAAGTAAATAATAACCGTCCAATGGAGAAAGATGTGTGGCACTTGATCTGCAAATTCAGGCAAAAACACTTCGGGGGAAATCGGGAGTGGAAACCCCGAAGTCCCAAAGTAAATAATGATCGTCCGATCGAGAAGGATGTCTGGAGCTTGATCTACAACTTCGAGGGAAATCGGGAGTGGGAAAGCCGAAACTCCCGAAGCCTGAATTCCCGAAGTAAATCATGACCGTCCAATCTGGAAGGACGTGTGGCGCTTGATCTGCAACTTCGGGGCTTCCACCTAGTCTTCAAACATCTCACAAATTTGACATTCTGAAAGACCGAGAGTCGTTGATCTAAAATTCTCCTGGGATGTCCGTCGTTGAAAATTGAACCTGTCTTCCTACTTCGAGCTCACAATAGACCGCTTTTGGTGCTATGCCTTGTGCCCATGGCTGCTTCCTGTGTGAAAAAGGACTTGGATGACTTGTTGTGGGCTCAGGAAACAAAATGACTAGTAATTCGAGACAAAATGATGATGAGTGCTCGTCCTTTTTTGAGAAAAAACAGAAAATCTTCGGGCCAGGACTTGGTCGAGCAAGACACCAAGGGAAACCAAGTTGTCAACAAAGGGGGGAAATGACTTTATCAGTCAGAGGGAAAGCTCCTAGGACTTGGTGGTGGGGAAGAGAGAGAGAGAGAGAGGTGAGATGAGTGTACAAACATAGGTATTAACAACAATCACATACGACCCTTGACAACCTCATGTGATAACACAATGATTGAGGAACCCGAGCAACAGACCCTTCCTCCCGTAGTGGAGAAAGACAATGTAGAGGAAACCCATTATGGTTCCCCAATTGGAATCTCCTCATTCCCCTCCTATGCAGAAATGATAAAAAAGAAACCTCTGGAAACCTTTGGATCTTTGGAAGAAGAGTCTTTTGAGAGACCCTCAAAAAGAGCAGGGAGGAAATCACATAATGAAGCTAGAGAAGAAGAAGCGAAGAAGAAAAAAATGCAAGGAAACTAATCCACCATTTAAATGTCCATCGGAAGAAATAATAGAACAAGGCCCCCCAAGGGAGGTCCTACCCACTCCAATCCCAGTAAATAATTTGCATAGTCTCTTGGAATTGAAGAGGCTTGGGGAATCCATTGAAGGTTGAAGTAGTCAAAGACCTTTTGAAAATTGAATCTCCTGAGATATTCATGCTCCAAGAGACTAAAATTGAAGGGGAAACCCTTCTATAAATCAACAACCTGAAATGGAAGAAAAACGCAGGGAAAGCCATTAGTGCAAGGGGCTCCTCAGGTGATCTCGCAACTCTGTGGGCAAAGAACAAGTTTAATCTAGAAATCTCTTTTGAGACTCAACATTGGATTTTCACCGAACTCCGACATACTTCAAGTAAGCTTACTCTCTCACTCTTCAATATTTATGTTCTTGTCCTTTATTCCGAGAAGAAAGATTGTTGGCAATCTTTAGCATATTTTTTAGAGATCTTCTCTCCTTCGAACATTATTCTAGCCGGAGATCTAAACTTAGTTTTCGAACCAAAAGAAAAGAGAGGAGGCAACAGTGGTAGGGACCAAATGCTCCCCTTCATTGAGGATCTAGTTCATCAGTGTGAGCTCCTTGACTTCAAGCCTTCGAAAGGACTCTACACCTGGACAAATAACAGAGTTGGGGTTGTTCACATCTCAGCTCGCCTAGATAGGTTCTTAGTCCAAAGCTCGTTCCTGCAAGAAAGGAGATTAATCTCTTCC
This sequence comes from Picea sitchensis, assembly GCA_010110895.2. Taxonomy (NCBI): domain Eukaryota; kingdom Viridiplantae; phylum Streptophyta; class Pinopsida; order Pinales; family Pinaceae; genus Picea; species Picea sitchensis. Next base: position 7,030 of record SNQJ01S0072529.1, read on the forward strand.
AAGATTCTCCCAAAATTGACTTCCGATCACAAACCCATCCTCTTGCATTTGGAAGAAGAAGAAAGTATGGGACCAATTCCATTATGTTTTAGCCTCTTTGGATAGATAAGGAGGGGTTCCTAGAAACTGTCCATTCAGCTTGGTCCTCTCCAGTTACAGGGTCTCCAAGCTTTGTGTGGGAGCAAAGATTAAAGGAAACAAAATATGGTTTGAAATCTTGGGTTAAAAATCCCATTAACACCCCCTCTAGTCTCAGACAAGAGACTGTTCAATAGTTATCAGATTTGCAATTGGAAATGGAGATCAAGGACATCACCAACTCAGATTTAGAGAAAGAGCAAGTTGCACAAAGCAAAACTTTCTATGTTTTTTGCCAAGAAGAAGAGTAACGGAGGCTTAAGTCTTGAAGCTTGTGGCTAAAAGCTGGAGACCGAAACACCTCCTTCTTTCATCGACAGTTCAGAGCCCGCCTTTCTCGAAATCACATTTCTGAAATTGCCTCCATAGATGGATCGATTCACAAAGGTTTTGATCAACTCAAAGTAGCCGCAGAAATACACTTTTAGAACCTTTACAAGGAAGATGGCTCCGACTGCGAAGAGGCTACCTCAGAATTCCTCTCACACATTCCCTCTGTTGTAAGCAGAGATTATAACTCAGTCCTCATGAAGCTATTTACTGAAGAAAAAATCTGCAATGTCATCTGTTCCATGGGCCCGACAAAGCTGCATGGCCAGATGGTTTCTCAATCCATTTTTATATAATATGTTGGGACATAATCAAGACCGATTTGTTGAGAATGTTTAAATATTTCCATCAAAGATCCAAAGTGGGAGGCAACACTAACTCCACTTTCCTAGCTTTAATCCCCAAAGAAGTGAACCCGGTCTCCTTCGAAAGATTCAGGCCTATCTCGCTCTGTAACGCTTCATACAAAATTATGTCCAAGCTATTGGAAAACATAATTAAGCCCCTGCTAGAGAATCTCATTTCCCCCATGGAAGGTGGATTTGTCAAAGGGAGACATATTCTAGATAATGTAATCCAGGTACAAGAAGCCATGCACTCTAGTCATCAACAACAGGAGCAAGGGATGCTCATAAATCTCGACATGGAAAATGCATTTGACCAGGTAAACCTCTCCTTCCTTTATAAAGTCCTTCTCTCTTTTGGTTTTTGTCTTGATTTTGTAAATTTGATTAAATCTTGTACTGAAAAGCCTTGCATAACCTCCTTAGTGAATGGCAGACTAGCTAATTATTTTCAAGCTTCGAGGGGATTAAGACAAGGTTGCCCTCTTTCCCCCTTCCTGTAAATTTTGATGGCAGATTCATTAAGAAGAAAGCTGACTAGTGAAAAGAAGGTTGGATCAGTCCCAGGCATTAGGTTGATGAAGGGCCTTGATCCAATCAATCATGCCCTTTTTGCAGACGATTCCCTCATGTTGGGCGGAGCCTCCATAATGATTGCAAAAAACTTCAGTGAAATCCTTCAAAGCTTCTGCAATATCTCTGAAGCGCTCATCAATAAAAGGAAAAGTGTGGTGTATGGGTGGAATGTAGATCATAAAACTATTCAATGAATTTCCCTTTACCTGGGGTTCTCGGGCTATGCTTCTTGGGAAAAAATAAAGTATCTCAAACTTCCCTAAACCCCGGGCTCCAACAAGTCTTCACTGTGGACAAAACCAATAAGAAAATTCAAAGAAAAAATCTCAGCTTGGGGTGGTCAGTGGCTTACCAATGCTGGGATACTCACCCTCATTAAATCGGTCTTGTCTTCCTTGCCAATCTACCAAGATTCCTTCCTTATGGCCCCAAAAGCGTTCACGACTCAGATTTCAAAGCCGATTCGAGACTTTCTTTGGCGTGGAGGTAAAGGAAATAAAAAAAATACCATCTGGTCAATTGGGAAATTGTCAAACACCCATTTTCTGAAGGAGGCTTACAGGTAAGAGATCTTGAGCTTCAAATCTGGCACTGGGTGGCAAAATCCTTTGGAAACTTTATACAAATCGCAAACACCCTATAAGTAAACTTCTAAGGAAAAAATACCTCAATGGGGCTTCTTTGAGAAACCTTCAGGCAGAAAATACTCCCAAAGGCACTCTAATCTGGAACCTCTGACGTCGCGAGCTTGATTTCTTCCAAAAGCATCTATATCGTATCCCAGGGAATGGGAGAAAAACCATGTCATGGCAAGACAATATTATGGACAACGCGCCCCTCAACGTTTCTGAAGAATTCAAGGATATCCGCGAGTGGCTAGATTAGCACGGATTCATCAAAGTGGAAGATATCTCTTCGTGGGATGCGTTAGGGAGCTGGCAGACCTGGGTCCTCTCAGGTGTTCCATATCATTTGCAAGCACAAAAAAATATTCTACTAGATGCGTTGATGGACATATCTCCTGTTCATCTCCTCTTGTTGGATAAATGGGGTTGGGGCAAGACTGGATTCTACATCACAGCACAAGGATTTACTTCACTTCAATCCCCCCAAGTGTCGATCAAGTCAGCAACGCTCTGGAAGCAAGTCTGAGATCCTCTCAACCTCCCCAAAATAAACTTCTTCTGCTAGGTTTTAATGCACAAGAAAGTTTTGAGAGGAGAAAATATGGCAAAAAGAGGCATTATCGGTCCTCATAGATGTTCCATGTGTTGTAATGCTCTTGAAACGATGGATCACCTGTTTGTGGATTGTCCATTCGCCCAAGAAGTATGGAAGATATCCCTTCAAGGCCTCAATGCCATAGTTCCAAAGTAGATCTCAGTGGTTAACTTATTCTCCTCTAGGAAGGCACGCTATCCTCAAGAGGTTTAAACTAGTTCAATAAAAGAATTTGGCAGGCCATCCCCAAATACATTTGTTGGAAACTATGGTTGTCCAGAAATGAACAGATCTTCAACAACACTCTGCATTCCCCCGCAATGGTGGTAGCTAAAGCAAAATCTCTCCTTCTTGAAACAATGGCTAACCATTCCTTCAAGTACGGAAATACTCTCCTCCCTGAAGAAAATAAATGGATAGGAACCTTCACTTTACAGGACAGAAAACAAACCTATGTTCGCCCCTCTATCACTTCAGGATGGCGTTTGCAAGAAAGGAAGCAGTTTTTCAAGCTTGGTCAAGGAGGCAAGGCATAGCCTCGGTTTTTTCGACGGCGCCTCCAAAGGAAACCCAGGGAACACAGGACCAGGCAGAGTGATTTAATCCTCAGATGGATCCCGAAAAGATAGCTTCAGTTGGGGACTTGGCCAGAGAACAAATAATCAGGATGAAATTCTCGGGCTACTAAAAGCTTTTAAATACAAATGATCACTTCAACAATCCATCGATCAACAAGACATTGCAAAGGCTTCGACAAGTGCTGCAAGATTTCTCCTCCTCTCTCTTTTTCCACATCTTGTGTGGATCGAACAAGGAAGCAGATGCAAAGGCGAACATGGGTTGTCTATTTCCCCTAGGTGCATTCAACAAAAATGATGAAGCCCCCCTGTGGATTCCCATCCCGTAGACTTGACTCTTCCTCTCCTCATAGCTCTGTAAGAATGGGACATGTTGTACTTTGGTTAAGAGGGAAGTTGTTCCCTTGTAATTATGGTTGATTTGGCCTAGGCCCAACCAATTCTTAAATAAAAAAATAAAAAAATATGTTTTAGTTAAAAAAAAAATTACAACATTTTTCAACCATGGCCTTAAAAACCCATATCAGTGCTAACAAAAACCTTAAAATCAACATGAATCAAAAAGTGGTTCTATTAAAATCAATTTTTTTTTCTTTTTAAGTTAAAAGTACAACTTGTTTGAAACCATGGCCTTAACAACTAGTATTACTGCAACCAAAACCTAAAAATAACTCATAATTTGAAGAGTAGTGCTACCAATAACACCTATTTTTTGGGCGCTGAAAATTACAACACTTTTTGAAACCTAAGTCTTAACAACTTGTACAAAACCAATAGTACTCTTTCTTTTGTGGAACTTAATATTGCAACAATTTTTAAACCATGGCCTAAAAAATCATTATTGTTGTAAACAATACCATAAAATAAACTTTAAAATGTGCACTCCTTTAGGATTAGTTTCTCACTCCAAGAACTAGACATTACATAACGACATAATAATATCATCTTATAATTTTTTTCTTATAGTTTAAGATCCCCTCTCTTCACACACACACAATTTATAAGAAAAGAAAAAGAGAGAAACTGAACATAAAGAAAATTTCTTTAGAAAATTTTGAAAAAAAAACAAAAACAATTAAAAAAAATAGAATTTCCCCCTTTAAAAAGCTATTAAAAAAAACATATTCAAACACTTATAAAAAAAAATAATAATAAAAAAAACACATAATATAACATTAAAAACTTTTAAAATAAAAATAAAAACACTACGTGGAGGAAGGGGTGGTTTCCGGACCTCCCCACTCCCTCCTTTGATTTTGATAAAAAATAAATCAAAGGAGATCTGGAGGGTATTCTGGGAATCCCCGTCCCCGTCCCCCTCCCCCTCCTCTCCTAACACCCACAGGTTGTTGCACCAAAGGAGTGGCAAGTTTTGAAATCTACCACTCCTTTAGAGTGACAACCTTTGAGTGTCTTGGGGAGGGGAGGGAGGAAGTGGACACTCCCTGCCTCCCCTCCTTGTAGTGACCTTTAAACATCAACGGGAGGAGAGGGAAGAGAGAAAGCACAAAACTCGTAGATCCTTTTGAGCAACAACCTTTGGGAATCAAGGGGAAAGAAGGGGCGGGGGAGGGAATAGGGTTGTTGGGTGGGGGGATTTCAAGAATCAACCCTTCTTTTCCATTTTTTTTTTAATTATATATAATTTTGTCTGTTTTGATTTTTATTTTTTTTATATTTTGTTGTGTGAATATTTTTTTAAATCATAATTATGTAAGATATTTTTATTTTATTTAAAAAAATTGTTTTGTGAATGTTTCAACATGGTAATTGTTGTTTGTTTTTTTTACTTGTGTTTGAATGTATTTTTTTGCTTTTACAAATTATGTTTTTTTTTGTTTTTTTTTTTAATATTTTTATGTTTCTTTTTCTTTCTTAATTTTGTTATAAAATATATAAAAGTTATTTTAACAAAAACCTTTTTTTTTTTTTTTAAAGATTGTGGTCATAAAAATACTTTATTTTACATAGCATTTAAAAATAAAAGATTCAAAATTTGTATATTTTTCATTATATTTAATTATATCTAACCTTCACATGTATTTTTTTGGTAAACTTTTAAAAGTAGTGTCATAAAAATACTTTATTTTACATAGCATTTAAAAATAAAAGATTCAAAATTTGTATATTTTTCATTATATTTAATTATATCTGACCTTCACATGTATTTTTTTGGTAAACTTTTAAAAGTAGTGCTATTTAGTTATACCTATGAATGAATGATGTATTGAAGCTTAAAAATATTTTACATTGTATTTAAAATATATATCACTTTTAAAATATATATCACTGTAAATTAATTCATAATGCATAATTACATGAAAAACTATATATATATTTAAGATTGCTAAAAATTATAAATTTTAGGTTTTCATTTTTTAATATTGAAAAAAATGGAAATAAAAAAAACATTATTAAAAAAATAAACATTTTAGATAAAAATGAAAACAAATGAAAAAACAATATTTTAAAATAAAATGTTGATACTTTATAGATAAGAAAATTCAAAATGTCAAAAAACTACTTCAATAAAAAAAGGGTGCTACTGGCAATGCCATCATTTGAAATGGGGGTAAAAATAACTACTAAATTTGACCACTAAAAAAATGAGAGCTCTGAAGGGTTCTCGCCAAGTTCGTACCTCCGTTTATATATGACATATAGTATTTAAGGCCTTTCCACTGGAGTAAGTTAATCAATGGACAAACTCAATCACTTTTTCATTGAAATTCTTCCCCAAATCTAGTAGGAATTTTTCCAGAAGTTATAGTTCCACTTATTGATGGGAATTTTGACCATGAAACTTTTCCCTTACGGGTTTTACCCATTTTAAGACAACCTAGATTGTCGGGATTTAAAAAAAATGAGTGGATCAAGGCAAAACTTTTCCTTGATAAAAAAAATAAACTCACTAGAAAGGTTGAGTTTGTCCACTTATTAACTCACTCTCTTTCCAATTGCACTAACAAATATAATGTGAAGTAACTATATGTTGAACCAACTATTTGGTGTGGAAAAGCCACATCAATTCGTTTTTTTTGCTCCAACTATCTACACAATTGTTGATACCTTTTCCCCTTCTTTTTCCTAAGAATGAATTTCCCATGCAGACCTTTTGCATAACATACTTTAGTCACGTGGATGTTGGGGGGCTAATACCCTTGTCAAAGGTCTTAACCACCCGCAACCTGCATTCTCATATGTTAAGTTCATGTGAAGGTGTGGGTCTAGTCTTCCTAAAACCTGCATTCCTACATCCACATTCCATATTGGCCACCTCACATCCCTGCAACCCACATTCCCATACTTAGAATATTTTCTAATTTCCTCAAGGCTCATGCGGGAAAGTGACACCTGACATTCCTCTCTCATACAATCCTCCCCCGCTGCATACATTTTTCCTCCCACATCTCACACTCTGCACAATACTCTTATTCATCACGCTCACATTCCACATAGCCCAATGTCATGTTCCACATATGACATGATTTGTGGTTTCAAGGTAATCATAGCATATCAATCGCACATCTCTCACATGCAAAAAGTGGTTGTTTTTAATTAATGAGGATTAATTCTTGCACATTTCCCCTCAAGCCTTGTGTATGCAAATGACAGTTACCATTTAATTGTTAGTAAAGTGGGTGTGCTCGTTTAACCATAGACAATATAGCAATATTGTCACCCAACCATAGGCACTAATGCCACCCTCGAGCACCTTGACCTTGACAAAGAGAAGAATTATGGTAGCAAACCAATAGCCAACCAAGGCTAATGCACCAAACAAAGATAGCCAAAATCGATCAGAGAGTCCAACCCCCCCAAAAAAATCGAAAATGCAGATTGGAGAATTGCGACAACAGCTACTCCCTAGACTAGCGCACTACTGGACTTCTACAGTGCGCACAAGTGGATTTCTGCAATTCTGAGAGATCTGGCTCAAATGAAAACTGGCGTCCTATATTTATATTGCTTTTTCCAGGCTGTCTCGGTCGACTTCTCTTTCTAGGTGCTAAAGACTTAATATATAATATTTTCTTTAGTCGACTTCTCTTCTAGGGTTATATTCAAGTCTTTTCTTGCTTCCAGAATATTCTAATCTCGTCAAAGGTCACAAATGGAGGTTAATACCTCCCACAACTACCATAATATCAACACTCCCTCCTAGATAGGGAGGTATAACAGGTAATGGTCTTGAGCTCAAACAAACCATTCAACCGATAACATCATTATAACCACACAAGCTATCTCATGATTGAATCACAAGCATCGTCATCATTACCCAACAGGATAATCTTCATGATAATCAGTACAATGTCATCTTGATAGAACACAACTGTGTCTATCCATAGTAATACATAACTACTATCCAGTGGTACACAACCACACCAAGTAGCACACGACTACTTGATCAGTGACACATAGTCACAACCAGTGGAACACATCCACTCATATCTTGTGAGATCTGGAAGAGCATATGCCCTCAAAAAGTAAAGCATTAACCATGAGCTATATGGACTATTCTTCTCAAGCATAGAAGAATAACTGTCCTGATTTTTTAGCCTAGACCATTCACCTAACTAGGCCATTCCTCTGGCACTAAACAAAGTGCAACCTGGAGAGAATGAGTCTGCCCTAGGGAATGCATGTCATGATTGCTGAACCTAGACCATTCACCTAACTTGACCATTCCTCCGACACTAAACAAAGTGCAACCTGGAGAGAATGAGTTTGCCCTAGGGAATGACTGTCCAGACCATTTCCTAAGGGAATGACTGTCCGGACCATTTCCTAAGGAAATGACTGTCCTGCACCAACCTCCAAAATGGACCATTCTTCGAAACTGCTCACAACTGTGAACTTTAAAAGAATGACTGCCCGACGAGGCAGACCATTCTTCTTGACCACTACTAAGAGTGACTGCTAAGAAGAAAGACTGTCCTAGATCATTACCCCACACTGGCCACAAGGGGAATCACTGTCTATGGTACATCAACAATCTTTTGAACCATTTTCATTACGAAAATGACCGTTCGATCTGGACCATTTTCCAAACTGGAAAATCCCTGTCCGTCAGAAATCTCAAACCACTTTCTGAAATGGAAAGGGAACTGCCCATCCTGGACCATTTTCCAAGCTAGAAAATGACTATCCATAAATCAATGATATATCAGTGCTCCCTCCCAACCCGAAGAGCCATCTCTTCCCTTTCAGCTAAGGGAGTTATTTCCACGATCCCCAACTTGTCTCATAAGTATGAAAACTTTATTCTGGACAGAGGCTTTGTCAAGATATTTGTTGTTTGCTCGTCTGTGGGGATATACTGGAGCTTCACTTCTCATTCCTGGACTTTATCTCGAATAAAGTAGTATTTGATCTCAATGTGTTTAGACCGTTCATGAAACATTGGGTGTTTTGATAGCCTTATACAACTCTGATTGTCACAGTATATTATGGTCGACTCTGGAACCTGATCAAATAATCCAAAAATCAGCTTTCTCAGCCATACTTCTTTTGTACATGCCTCACATGTTGCGATATATTCTGATTCATTTGTGCTAAGTGCGACATACTTTTGTTTCCTGCTACCCCAAGATATCATAGTGAAGCCCAAGCTAAAACACATCCCTGAAGTACTCCTTCTGTCTTCTGCACTTCCTACCCAGTCTGAATCTTTGAATCCATGAAGTTGTATATCGCTGGATGTCGTATATCTTAAACCATAGTTTAGTGCCCCATGAATATATCTTAGAACATGCTTTGCAGCTATCCAATGCTCATGTCTAGGTTCCACCTAGAACTGGCTTAGTGTGTTTACGACAAAGCAAATATTTGGTCGAGTATTTACTAAATACATCAATGACTCAATCAATTATCGATATAGGGACAGGTCTACTGGATCAGAATCCGAGTCTCTTACTTTTCTTATATCTGTGGTCATAAGAGTGTCCATGCATTTGCAATCCATCATTCCAAACTTCTGAAGAATCTTCACTACATACTTTCCTTGTCCAAGGAATACTTCACCACGCTTCTGCCATACTTCTAGTCCCAAGTAATAATGCATGAGACCAAGATCTTTCATATTGAACTCAGAGGCTAGTTCCATTTTACACTGGATGATGAGAGACTCTTTACCTTTCAAGAATAAATCGTCGACATATAGAAGTAAAATAATAGGTGCATTGTTCTCAAATTTGTAGTAAAGATTTGAATCTGCATGAATCTTGGAGAAACCAAGTCTTATTAAGTAGTTGTATATTATGGCATACCAAGCTCTTGGAGCTTGCTTGATTCCATATAAAGCTTTCTTTAGTCTGCAAACATGAGTGTCTCTAGAGTGTACTTCATATCCTTGAGGTTGTTTAATGTATACTTCTTCTTCGATTGCTCCATTGAGAAAAGTTGTTTTTACATCCATCTGATGTAAACTCCATCCCATGGAAGCAACAAGAGACATAATGGCTCTAATAGAAGTATATCTGGAAACAAGAGCTAATGTCTCGTCATAGTCTTCTCCCTCCTTCTGGGAGAACCCTCTAGCTACAAACCTTGCTTTATATTTGTCCACGCTTCCGTCTGCTGCATGTTTGATCTTATAGACCCATTTTGAAGTTACTGTCGATTTTTCTTTAGGTCTATGCACAATTTTCCATACATCATTTTTCATGATGGACTGGTGTTCTTCTGTCATGGCTTCTTTCCATTGTTTCTTCTGAGCTGCCTCTTCAAATGTGGTGGGTTCTTCCTTTAGAAGCTATGTCATACATGCTCCATAGTTGGAGAATATCTTGGGATTTTTTCTTTGTCTGGAGGTGCCACTTGGGGCTTTGAGTCTTTCTACTTCTTGTAGGGTAGCTTCAAGCCAAGTTGGACGTTTCTTGGTTTTGGGTACAATGTTTGATTCAATAGTTTCACATGGTTACATCGGATGATCAAGTTGTTTTGATTCTTCATTCTGACTTTCCGGAAGACATCTGTTTTCTTCATTAGGCTCTTCATACTCTTCTTCTTCTATGGTTTCTTCTATGGTTTCTTCTATGGATTTCTTGAAAGCCATCTTTTCATTGAAGGTTACGTCTATGCTGGCTTCAACCTTATGTTGTTCTAAGATATAGATTCTATAGGCCTTGGATGATTCACTGTATCCCACGAATATGCCCTTCTTTCCTGAGGGTTCTAATTTCTTCCTTTTATCCTTGGGGATGTGAAAGTAAACATGGCATCCAAAGATTCTTAAGTGTTGCACATTAGGTTTCTTTCACGAGAAGGCTTCTTCTGGAGTCATGTCCTTCAATATGTGGTGAGGGCTTCTGTTCTGAACATATATTGTTTTCATGGTTTCTTCTCCCCACAAATACATACATAAACTTTGATCGTTCAATAGTTCCTTCACAGTTTCTTCAGCAGATCCGTTCTTCCTTTCTGCTACACCATTTTGTTGACGATTATGAGGAACAGTTAGATCCCTCCTAACCCCTGTCGATTTGCAAAAGGAAACAAAATCCTTGGATGTATATTCTCCTCCATTATATGTTCTTAAGGTCTTGATTTTCTTGTTTGTGAGGTTCTCTATCTCTACTTTGAATTCTGGAAACTTGTTGAAAACTTCGTCCTTTGTCTTCAAGAGATATAACCAAGTCTTTCTTAAGTAATCATCTATGAAGATTACAAAGTAAAGAGAATCTCCTAGAGATTTGACTGACATCGAACCGCAAACATCTAAATGTATTAGATCTAGGATTTCCTTAGATCTATTATTGTTGCTTGATAATGGTTTCTTAACATTCTTACCAAGAGCACATCCTTTGCAAATTCCTTCATGTGTAGATTGTAGTTCTAGTATTCCTTCAACCATATTTTTTAGGAAGGGTAATGCTTGATAATTGATATGAGCACACCTTCTATGCCAAAGTTCGTTGGGATTGACTTCATCATGTACAAGGGCTTCATCATCTCGTTCTAGTAGTATGTATAGTCTTCCTTCACGGGTTCCAATAACTCTAACATTCTTTATGTTGGAGTCTCTAGGCCAAGATAATACTTTTCCATCTACAAAGGCTATTATGTTTCCTTTGCCTTCTAGGAAAGATATGGATACAATATTCTTTTCTAAACTAGGTACATATAAGACATTGCTTAAATGAACATTGTTACATGTTTTCAATTTGACGGAGGCTTGACCAATTCCTTTGACTGGGTAAGTGTTTTTGTCTCCAAGTTATACCTTGTACGATGTCTTCTTTTCATTTAGATTGGAGAGTCTGGCTTGGTCTCCTATCATATGCCTGGAAGCTCCACTGTCAATTATCCACATGTCATCTTCAAGAGTTCTCGTGAGCGCTGAGTAGTGTAGATGATTCGTCTTTTCATTCATGATTTCTGTTGACTGATAGTTGGTCAAGTTTTGACCCAAAATCTCAATCTTGATGTTTTTGCCTTCTAAGAGTGCCAAGAGGTGCGCTAGACTAAGGTGCACTAGAGCATATTCTCCATGAGTAAGGTATTCCATCATAAGGTGCTAGGCAAGAGTTTTAGGGTTTCTACAACTGCACCTGCTAGTAACCCTAGCGACAGTGCTTCGGTAACTGCACCTACTAGAAACCCTAGTGATAGTTCTTCAATGAGCTTGATAACCTTATGGCTTAGCTTCCTTCTAGTGGTTAGACTGAATGAAGGAGATGTGGGCCCATAACTTGTTAGTAAAGTGGGTGTGCTTGTTTAACCATAGACAATATAGCAATATTGTCACCCAACCATAGGCACTAATGCCACCCCCGAGAACCTTGACCTTGACAAAGAGAATAATTCTAGTAGCAAACCAATAGCCAACCAAGGCTAATGCACCAAGCAAAGATAACCAAAATTGATCAAAGAGTCCAACCCATAAATAAATAAATAAATAAAAATGCAGATTGCAAAACTGCGGCAACAACTGCTCCCCAGACTTGCACACCACTAGACTTCTGCAGTGCACACAAGTGGATTTCTGCAATTCTAAGAGATCTGGCTAAAATGAAAACTGGCGTCCTATATTTATACTGCTTTTTCCAGGCTGTCTAGGCCAACTTCTCTTTCTGGGTGCTAAAGACTTTATATATAATTTTTTCTTTAGCTGACTTCTCTTCTAGGGTTATATTCAAGTCTTTTCTTTCTTCCAGAATATTGTAATCTCGTCAAAGGTCACAAATGGAGGTTAATACCTTCCGCATCTACCATAATATCAACATTAATGAGCGACATGCACCAAGTGTACGAGGGGAAAATTTTGAATGATAGATTGACCGCTAATTTATAATTAGCAAGGCACCTATTGGATGGAAAAGATGATTAATACATGTAATCCTCACACTTACCTAAGCACATTGAAAGTGGAAAAAATGGGAAACAAGAAAAGGAAATAACCTTTGTGTGGAGATATAGTGAATTCACTGGCCCAAGAAAGCAAGGAATTTTAATGGTCTATTGCATATAAATGGTATTTTGAGCTTACCCCTGATGATAAACTTAAAAACAAAGTATGAACTTTGGGGATAGCTAAGGTTAGTTGCATACTTGAAGTGTTTGATTTTAGAGAACTAGTAGCATGGTGCGCTCAAAGATTTGATTCCAAGCACCAATTAATCGNTGAGCTTACCCCTGATGATAAACTTAAAAACAAAGTATGAACTTTGGGGATAGCTAAGGTTAGTTGCATACTTGAAGTGTTTGATTTTAGAGAACTAGTAGCATGGTGCGCTCAAAGATTTGATTCCAAGCACCAATTAATCGAGGTAAAAGAGAATGGAATGACTCTTATCCTTGTGATGCCCAATACATCTAGAAGTATGTTGCGACTCCAAGAACCAAACAAGGTCCTCGAGCTTTCTAAGGTAGACTCCTTCTTGGATGCTCATAGTGGTGGTGTGAATCTACTCATGGCATTTTTGGTCCAACCTCATGTTGAACCCTCGAGCCCCAACAAGATTACTATATGCATGTTGGTTCATCCATATAAGGAGTTTGCATGGCCTTTTACATGACTAGTTGACCACGACTCAACGACTTAAATTCCCATGTATGTTTTATATGTTCTCCATTACTCAATACGAGTAGGGGTCATTTTCGATTGGACCCAAATTATTTCAAATGAGATTTCCCACCAATTGTCAAACTACATTTAGACTAAGAGACTCTACATGACCTCTTACTTGACTCTTGCTTTGGTTTATTGTAATACATTCAAGGGCATGCCCCCAAGGGATAATGGCAATTTTGACAAAGATCTTACTTAATTTTGGTATATGACAATATGGAAACACAAGGCATTGTTTCATTTTTACCAAATCCAAGATTCCTTTATCAAGGAATGCAAAAGTATACTCACCAGAATTGAACTAGTAGGGTGACAAAGGCAACCATGGGATTTCTCATGGGGAAGAGAGTATGTGTGTTGGATGAACAATTCACATACACAATGATTTTTTGTTTTGAAGGGAAGCCCCTTATTCTTCTCGGATTTGTTTGTGATAAGTTCTTTGTTTATGAGTTATGTAGACAGTATAGGACATGGTCCTTGTTCTTCGACAAGAAGAGGAAGCGACAATTTATTCCTATACTTTTCAAGATTGTTGATATTACTATAAATATTCCATCAAGCCTAACTGAGATGGTAGGGTTCTTATAATATTTTAATATGAAAGAAGCTAAATCTCGTAGTGGTTTTGATCCTGAAGGCGTTTTCACCAATCATATGGTTTCAATTTGCTACACTTTAATTTTTAATAGTTCGGAAGAAATTACAGAAGGAGGTGATGACAATGAGGATGCTCACGTCGAAGCCAAGGTGATGGCCACCTCCAGCAAAAATACTCCCAAAAAGAAGAAACAAATCACCCACGATGATTTACGTACAAGGGCAAGTTCGAATGTCGATGAAATAGAGGTTCCTCTCCCCGAGGAAAAAAAATCAAATGCAACATAGAAAAAGGGGTGGATCCACAACCAACGTTGAAGGTGGTATAGTTCATCACCCCCATCAGAGTTCCTCTTCGGGCCACAAGAATCAAAAAATTAATTCCACCATAAGAGAGAATAATGAGGGATGTGTGGGTAACGAATACGATGGGGATGCCCCTCGATATCAATTGGAGATAGCGTGTGTTGTTACTCATGTTCCCAAGAGGAAGAGGAATCCATATGGAGGCAATTCTTAAGACCTTAGGGGTCTCGAAATGAAGGAAAAAAACATGGAAGACGATGAAGTCAATGATGTGCCCACATGGGTCACGATACAAATAGTAGAAAGTGGCGGTTTTGATCCTGAAGGAATTTTCACCAATCATATGGTTTCAATTGGCTACGCCTCAGTTTTTAATAGGTCTCAAGTAATTATAGAAGGAGGTGATGACAATGAGGATGCTCACATCGAAGCTAAGGTGATGGTCGCCCCGAGCAAAACTACTCTAAAAAAGAATAGGAAAATCGCCCGTGATGATTCACGTACAAGGGCAAGTTCGAATGTTGGTGCAATAGAGGTCCCTCTCACCGAGGAAAACAAGCAGACACAGCATAGACAAAGGGGTAGATCCATAGCCAGCGTCGAATGTGGCATAGTTTATCACCCCCATAAGAGTTCCTCTTCAGGCCACAAGAATCAAGGAATTAATGCCATTGGAAGAGAGAATAATGAGGGATGTGATGTTGAATTATATAGATTTGGAAGTTATTTTCCCTATTTAACTAACCATGTAAATAAAGTTTTGATATAGTGTTAACCTTATGTCAAGCATCAAACACATGACAAGTGTCAACCTTATGCCAAGACAACCATATGCCATGTGTCAACCTCATATCACCTCTAAGAGGGCTACTTAGGGAGGTTGTAGTCGCTAACTTAGGGAGGCTGCTTAAGAGGGCTACTTAGGGCGGTTGGAGTGGCCAGATTAGGGGAGGTTTCTTAGGGTGGTGGTATGACAATTGTTATACAACTGTCATACAATCCTAAGACAACAATTTAGGGCAGCCTCCAGAAGAGACAAAGGAAGTGACCTTAGGGAGCATTAGGAGGTGGCTCTTGGGAACCTTATGAGGTGAGTCTTGGCAGTCGAAGGAGGGTAGGAATGAAAACTTTTATACAACTGTCATACATTCTTAGGGGGTTGCTTAAGGTAGCCACAACCTATAAAAAGAGGCATTCACTTAACATTTACATACCTTTGTTTTGTTGGATTCTTCTGTTGAGGCAAGGCATCTATTTGTTGAAGTATTTTTGTTGGTATATGGTTGATATCTACTGGAATCGTCTGTTGGTATATGGTTTCCAATTGATGGAGTCTTATGATGGTATATGTTAGCTAGTTGTTGAAGTATACTGCTGATACAAGCACTATATTCTTGTTGAAGTCTTCTGTTGTTCCTTGCTAATATAAAGTTACTACAAATATTGTGTTAAAGCTGCCATAACTCTGCTACAACAAGAAGGAAAGCCAATTATCTTTTGGTGAGTTTGTCAAGCTCTTACTATAAGTGTTAGTTCAACTATTTGTGAAGTTTGTAAGTGTTGAAATATTAGTATTGTTTCATCCCTCTAAGTCCTAGCTAGTTACTCTAAAGTCTTGTAGTGGTATTGTACTTTGTTGAAGAATCTAAAGAGAAGTTTTGGCTTGGTTTTCTACCCCAAGAGGGTTTCCCAGGGTATACTTGTGTTCTCTTTGTGAGTGTCTCACTTTCAGTGATCCTCATATATATTGGTATGTTGGTTGTATGCTGTAAATTTTTAAATTTACCTCAATGCATCAGTTTTTTATCATGGTATCAAAGCTTCCCTGAAAGAAGCCATTTCTACAGAGAGTTATTAGATTTGTGAAGGAAACTACAGTATTTCAGTTTTTTGAAGGAATTCAAAAACAAGGACAAGATGATGTCAAGCACTAAGCTTAATGAGAAACTTGGGGGACCTAATAACTTCAAAGCATGGAAGTACAAAATATCCCTTGTTCTAGAAGAAAATGACTTATCAGATTATGTTATGGAAGAGGTTGCAGAACCTGAGGAAGAAGAAGCTAAATGTAAGTATAGGAAGAATATGATAAGGGCAAAGAGAATAATTGCAAATTCTATAAAAGACCATCTTATTCCTCATGTATCATCCTTGAAGACTCCCAAAGAGATGTTTGATGCTCTATCTTGTCTATATGAAGGAAAGAACATAAACAGGAATATGGCTTTGAGGACTCAAATAAAAAATGTAAAGATGCAGAAGTCTGAATCTATTCATGCCTTCTTTACAAGAATTTCTCAAATTAATGAACAAATTATAGCTATCGACGACTCAGTTGAAGAAGCTGAGTTAGTAATCACTACTTTGAATGGACTTCTGAAGTCATGGGACTTTTTCATAAGAGGAATATGTTCAAGAAGTAAGTTAACAAAGTTTAGCAGGTTGTGGGAAGATTGTGTCCAAGAAGAAGCAAGACTGGAAGCAAGAGAAGAAAAACTAAGTCATGATGAAGATCAAACTCCTGCATCCCATTTCAAGAAAGGAAAGAAAAAGAAGGAAAATCATCCTCCACAGAAGAAGTTTCAGAAATTTGAGAAAGGTAAGAGAGACTATTCTAAACTCAAATGTTTTTGTTGTGAAAAGTTGGGACATCTTGCCAGAAATTGTCCTCTCATAAAAGAGGTCAAACAAAGGAGGAAAAACAAAAGACATCATGCTCATATTGTTGAAGATGATGAACATGTTTTCAAGAGAGAAAGAAAAGAAGATTCAAATGAAGAGTATGTTTTGGTGTCAACTCTTACTAATTCAGTAAATTATGATGATGAAACATGGCTTGTAGATAGTGGCTCCTCCCGACACATGACTGGTTTTAAAGACTCTATTTCAAATCTGACTAAGAAAGATTCTTCTCATCATGTGAGATTGGGTGATAACTCTTCCTATCCTATTAAGGGCATAGGGAATGCTTTTTACAACTTAGATTCATGGAAATGTTTGAAAATGGAAAATGTTTTATATGTACCTGGTCTGCAAAAGGACCTCCTATCTATTTCAGGATTGGAAGATAAAGGATTCCAAGTAGCTTTTGTCGATGGCCAATTTCTTATGTGGTCGAGAGGAAAGAATATTGATGATGCTATTATAATTGGTATACATGAAGATGGGTTATACAAGTTAAAAGGAAAGGTAGATCAAGCCTTAGTACACAGTACTATAAACCCATGTGAACTATGGCATAGAAGGTTCACTCATATTCACTATAAAGCCTTGCCCGTTGTTAACAAGATGGTGAAAGGCCTTCCAGAAATTCAAGTGTTCCACGATGGTGTTTGCAAAGGATGTGCACAAGGAAAGAACATGAAAAATCTTTTTCCAAGGAGTGACAGTAAAGCAAAAGGAGTTTTAGATCTAATTCATTCATATGTGTGTGAACCTATGTCATCCACTTCACTCAGTGGGTATGTTTACTATGTTTCTTTTATTGATGATTTTTCTCGCAAAACTTGGATTTATTTCTTAAAAAATAAATATGAAGTCTTTAGTAAGTTTAAGGAATTTAAAGCTCTTGTTGAAAATATTTCTGAGAGAAAAATAAAGGTTTTAAGATCCGATAACGGAGGAGAATTCCAATCTGGTGAATTCAAGGAATTTGGTAGAGAAGTTGGGATTAAGAAGGAGCTTTCTACTCCATACAATCCTCAAAAAAATGGTGTTGTAGAAAGAAAGAACCGATCGGTTATGGAAGCAGTTAAAGCCATGATTCATGATCAGGACTTATCAATGTACCTTTGGGTAGAAGTAGCAAGGATTGTTGTATATGTACAAAACATAAGTCCTCATAAAGTTCTTGAAAATAAAACTCCAGAAGAAGTGTTTTGTGGAAAAGTTCCAGAGGTTAGTCACCTAAGGATATTTGGTTCAATGTATATTCATATTCCCAAGGACAAAAGGACAAAGTCGGATCCTTCAGGTAAGAAGGGTATATTTGTCGGATATAACGAAATATCAAAGGCATATAGAGTATATTTCCCTGGATACAAAAAGATTGAGATCAACAGAGATGGTATCTTTGATGAAGATGCAGTTTTCTGCATATCAAAAAGAAATCATGTAGATGAGGTACATGATGAGGAACCTACAGCTTCTAAAGTACCAGATACAGAAGAAGAAAATCTTGTACCCAAGAATCATGATACAATGGAGCCTCAAAAACCTGTTGATTCACCCACATAAGTGATTACATATCAGAAAAAACCAGGTTGGGCTCGTGAACTCATTCAAGATGCAGAAAGGTATGGTACCCCAAATAAGACTTTCAGACAAAGTAAAAGACCTCAATTATATTCCAACTATGTTGCACTTGTTTCTAACATCATTGATGCAAAACCTTCCAGCTATGAAGAAGCGACTGAGAAGAAAGTGTGGCAGGATGCCATGATTGAAGAATATCAATCAATTATGAAAAATGATGTTTGGGACATAGTTCTGAGACCAAAAGAAAACTTCATGGTAACATCTAAATGGTTATACAAAATCAAGCATGTTGTGGATGGTAGTATTGAGAAATACAAAGAAAGGTTTGTATCTCGTGGGTTCTCTCAGAAAGAGGGAATAGATTATGAAGAAACCTTTGCTCATGTGGCAAGATGCACTTCCATTAGAGATACTATGGCTATAGCTACAAAGATCAGATGTAAACTACATCAAATGGATATACAGACTGCTTTTCTTAATGGTGTGATAGAAGAGGAAGTGTATGTGGAGCAACCACGAGGATTTGAGACACATGATAGTCAGACACATGTGTGCATATTAAAGAAAGCCTTGTATGGCTTGAAGCAAGCACCCAGGACATGGTATGGAAGAATTGATAATTTTTTGATGGGCTTGGGATTTATTAAGAGTAAAGCAAATTCCAATCTCTACTATAAGATTGAGAATGATGATTAGGTGATCTTACTATTGTATGTGGATGATCTATTTCTAACAGGAAATGAAAAGCTCATCACTGATTGCAAGAAGAAGCTTGCTTTAGAATTCAAAATGAAAGATCTGGGTTAGATGCACTATTTCCTAGGTCTGGAAGTGTGGCAGAATCCAGGTGAGATTTATCTTAGTCAAGGAAAATATGTTGTGTAAATTCTAAAGAGATTTGGAATGATGGATTGTAAATCCATGACTACACCTATGACGACAAATCCAAAGTTATTATGTGATACTTCATCAGAGATAGTGGATGCCACTTTGTATAGGCAAATGATTGGTTCGTTGATGTATTTAACGAATACATGGCCAGACATATGTTTTGTTGTGAACACTTTAAGTTAGTATATGGTCGAACAAAGACAAGTTCATTTGATTGTAGCAAAACATGTGATGAGATACTTGAAAGGTACCATTGAGTATGGTATCAAGTATGATGCAAATTGTGAGTTCAGACTACAAGGATACTCTAATTCAAATTGGGTTGGTAGTGTCACAGATCGTAAGAGTACTTCAAGATGTTTTTTTAGTTTGGGATCAGGTATGATCTCATGGTTTAGCAGGAAGCAAACCAGTGTTGCGCTTAGTACAACTGAGGCAGAATATATGGCAACATGTTTATCATGTACTGAAGTTGTATGGCTACAGAAATTACTTTCAAGATTATTTGATATTGAGTTAGATGCTACTAGTATTTGTTGTGACAATCAGAGTTGCATAAATTTGTCAGTGAACCCCGTATTTCATGACAAATCAAAGCATATTGGAATCAAGTATCATTTTATCCATGATGTGGTAGAAAAGGGAGCAGTGAAGCTTCATTATGTGGCTACCAATGAGCAGGCTGCAGATATGCTAACCAAACCTCTGTCAAAGGTGAAGTTTGAGTACTTCAGAGACAAACTTGTACTGGTCCCTCGTAAGAGGGAGTAAGGAGTTGCATATGGGATTCTGGTGACAGTAGCGGGGCAAGTCATTTACAGGTAGGATGTGGGATATTCTATTTTATTCTTATCCAATATGAAAAAGGACTAGCTCTAAGATTACTCATCCAGTATGAAAAAGGACTGGCACTGAGTACGCCAGTTCTTGGTGAATTGAAAATTCTTGGCGAATTATATAGCTTCCTCTAGCATATGGCTAGTAGGACAGTTCTTGGTGAATTGCACAAATAGTTCTTGGTGAACTGACTGAATAAAAATCTTGTAATGACATAAGTGTGCTCACCAGAGATGTTACTGATCCCAATGCTAGCTATGGATACAAAAATTCTCTTGACGAATAGATTTTACATGGATCAACAAGTAAATAGCCAAGTAAAGACAAATGGATGTAATAGTTGGTACTAGGAAAATACCTTCCTTGCTAAGAGGGAGTGTTGAATTATATAGCTTTGGAAGCTATTTTCCCTATTGTAACTAACCATGTAAATAAAATTTTGATATAGTGTTAACTTTATGTCAAGCATCAAACACATGACAACTGTTAACTTTATGTCAAGCATCAAACACATGACAAGTGTCAACCTTATGCCAAGACAACCATATGCCATGTGTTAACCTCATAACACCTCTAAGAGGGTTGTTGAGGGAGGTTGTAGTGGCTAGCTTAGGGAGGTTGCTTAAGAGGCTTGCTTAGGGCGGTTGTAGTGGCTAGATTAGGGAGGTTGCTTAAGAGGGATGCTTAGGGAAGTTTAGGGCAGTTTGAGTGGCCAACTTAGGGGGTGATGCTTAGGGGGGTTGCTTAGGGTGGTGGTATGACAATTGTTATACAACTGTCATACAATCCTAAGACAACAATTTAGGGCAGCCTCTAAAAGAGACAAAGGAAATTACCTTTGGGAGCATTAGGAGGTGGCTCTTGGGAGATTTAGGAGGTGGCTCTTGGGAACTTTAGGAGGTGTATCTTGGCAGCCAAAGGAGGGAAAGTATGAAAACTATTATACAACTGTCATACATTCTTAGGGGGGCTTCTTAGGGAAGCCAAACCAACCTATAAAAATGGACATTCACTTAACATTTGCATACCTTTGTTTTGTTGGAGTCTTCTGCTAAGGCAAGGCATCTATTTGTTGAAGTATTTTTGTTGGTATATGAGTGATATCTACTGGAATCTTTTGTTGGTATATGGATGCTAGTTGTTGGAGTCTTCTGATGGTATGTGTCAGCGAGTTGTTGAAGTATATTGTTGATAAAAGCACTCTATTCAAGCTGAAGTCTTCTGTTGTTCATTGTTGATATAAGGTTGCTACAAATATTGTTTTAAAGATGCCATAACTCTGCTACAACAAGAAGGAAAGTCAGTTATCTTTTGGTGAGTTGTAACACCCTGTTTCCCCCAGATTGTAAATATAACTGAACTAGCCAAGGACTATGGAAAAACTCATAAGTATGAATATGTGATGTAAATGATAAATTGAATATTATTGAAGT
>SNQJ01S0072529.1:45097-65733 GCA_010110895.2 Picea sitchensis
TGAGCTTACCCCTGATGATAAACTTAAAAACAAAGTATGAACTTTGGGGATAGCTAAGGTTAGTTGCATACTTGAAGTGTTTGATTTTAGAGAACTAGTAGCATGGTGCGCTCAAAGATTTGATTCCAAGCACCAATTAATCGAGGTAAAAGAGAATGGAATGACTCTTATCCTTGTGATGCCCAATACATCTAGAAGTATGTTGCGACTCCAAGAACCAAACAAGGTCCTCGAGCTTTCTAAGGTAGACTCCTTCTTGGATGCTCATAGTGGTGGTGTGAATCTACTCATGGCATTTTTGGTCCAACCTCATGTTGAACCCTCGAGCCCCAACAAGATTACTATATGCATGTTGGTTCATCCATATAAGGAGTTTGCATGGCCTTTTACATGACTAGTTGACCACGACTCAACGACTTAAATTCCCATGTATGTTTTATATGTTCTCCATTACTCAATACGAGTAGGGGTCATTTTCGATTGGACCCAAATTATTTCAAATGAGATTTCCCACCAATTGTCAAACTACATTTAGACTAAGAGACTCTACATGACCTCTTACTTGACTCTTGCTTTGGTTTATTGTAATACATTCAAGGGCATGCCCCCAAGGGGTAATGACGATTTTGACAAAGATCTTACTTAATTTTGGTATCCGACAATATGGAAACACAAGGCATTGTTTCATTTTTACCAAATCCAAGATTCCTTTATCAAGGAATGCAAAAGTATACTCACCAGAATTGAACTAGTAGGGTGACAAAGGAAACCATGGGATTTCTCATGGGGAAGAGAGTATGTGTGTTGGATGAACAATTCACATACATAAGGATTTTTTGTTTTGAAGGGAAGCCCCTTATTCTTCTCGGATTTGTTTGTGATAGGTTCTTTGTTTATGAGTTATGTATATAGTATAGGACATGGTCCTTGTTCTTCGACAAGAAGAGGAAGCGACAATTTATTCCTATACCTTTAAAGATTGTCAATATTAATATAAATATTCCATCAAGCCTGACCGAGATGGTAGGGTTCTTATAATATTTTAATATGAAAGAAGCTAAATCTCGTAATGGTTTTGATCCTGAAGGTGTTTTCACCAATCATATGGTTTCAATTCGCTACACTTTAATTTTTAATAGTTCGGAAGAAATTACAGAAGGAGGTGATGACAATGAGGATGCTCACGTCGAAGCCAAGGTGATGGCCACCTCCAGCAAAAATACTCCCAAAAAGAAGAAACAAATCACCCATGATGATTTACGTACAAGGGCAAGTTCGAATGTCGATGAAATAGTGGTTCCTCTCCCTGAGGAAAAAAAAGCAAATGCAACATAGACAAAGGGGTAGATCCACAACCAATGTTGAAGGTGGCATAGTTCATCACCCCCATCAGAGTTCCTCTTCGGGCCACAAGAATCAAAAAATTAATTCCACCATAAGAGAGAATAATGAGGGATGTGTGGGTAACGAAGACGATGGGGATGCCCCTCGATATGAATTGGAGATAGCGTGTGTTGTTACTCATGTTCCCAAGAGGAAGAGGAATCCATATGGAGGCAATTCTTAAGACCTTAGGGGTCTCGAAATGAAGGAAAAAAACATGGAAGATGATGAAGTCAATGATGTGCCCACATGGGTCACGATACAAATAACAGAAAGTGGCGGTTTTGATCCTGAAGGAATTTTCACCAATCATATGGTTTCAATTGGCCACGCCTCGGTTTTTAATAGGTATCAAGTAATTATAGAAGGAGGTGATGACAATGAGGATGCTCACATCGAAGCTAAGTTGATGGTCGCCCCGAGCAAAACTACTCCCGAAAAGAATAGGAAAATCGCCCGTGATGATTCATGTACAAGG
Source organism: Picea sitchensis (assembly GCA_010110895.2). NCBI lineage: Eukaryota > Viridiplantae > Streptophyta > Pinopsida > Pinales > Pinaceae > Picea > Picea sitchensis. The sequence continues at coordinate 46,959 of SNQJ01S0072529.1, forward strand.
GCAAGTTCGAATGTTGGTGCAATAGAGGTCCCTCTCACCGAGGAAAACAAGCAGACACAACATAGACAAAGGGGTAGATCCATAACCAGCGTCAAATGTGGCATAGTTTATCACCCCCATAAGAGTTCCTCTTCAGGCCACAAGAATCAAGGAATTAATGCCATTGGAAGAGAGAATAATGAGGGATGTGATGTTGAATTATATAGATTTGGAAGTTATTTTCCCTATTTAACTAACCATGTAAATAAAGTTTTGATATAGTGTTAACCTTATGTCAAGCATCAAACACATGACAAGTGTTAACCTTATGCCAAGACAACTATATGCCATGTGTCAACCTCATATCACCTCTAAGAGGGCTACTTAGGGAGGTTGTAGTGGCTAACTTAGGGAGGCTGCTTAAGAGGGCTACTTAGGGCGGTTGGAGTGGCCAGCTTAGGGGGGGTTTCTTAGGGTGGTGGTATGACAACTGTTATACAACTATCATACAATCCTAAGACAACAATTTAGGGCAGCCTCCAGAAGAGACAAAGGAAGTGACCTTAGGGAGCATTAGGAGGTGGCTCTTGGGAACCTTATGAGGTGAGTCTTGGCAGCCGAAGGAGGGCAGGTATGAAAAATTTTATACAACTGTCATACATTCTTAGGGGGTTGCTTAAGGTAGACAAACCAACCTATAAAAAGGGGCATTCACTTAACATTTACATACCTTTGTTTTGTTGGATTCTAATGTTGAGGCAAGGCATCTATTTGTTGAAGTATTTTTGTTGGTATATGGTTGATATCTACTGGAATTGTCTGTTGGTATATGGTTTCCAGTTGATGGAGTCTTATGCTGGTATATGTCAGCTAGTTGTTGAAGTATATTGTTGATACAAGCACTATATTCTTGTTGAAGTCTTCTGTTGTTCCTTGCTGATATAAAGTTGCTACAAATATTGTGTTAAAGCTGCCATAGCTCTGCTACAACAAGAAGGAAAGCCAATTATCTTTTGGTGAGTTTTTCAAGCTCTTACTATAAGTGTTAGTTCAACTATTTGTGAAGTTTGTAAGTGTTGAAACAGAGGTATTGTTTCATCCCTCTAAGTCCTAGCTAGTTACTCTAAAGTCTTGTAGTGGTATTGTACTTTGTTGAAGAATATAAAGAGAAGTTTTGGCTGGGTTTTCTATCCCAAGAGGGTTTCCTAGGGTATACTTGTGTTCTCTTTTTTATTGTCTCACTTTTAGTGATCCTCATATATATTGGTATGTTGGTTGTATGCTGTAAATTTTTAAATTTACCTCAATGCATCAGTTTTTTATCATGGTATCAAAGCTTCCCCGAAAGAAGCCATTTCTATAGAGAGTTATTAGATTTGTGAAGGAAAATACAGTATTTCAGTTTTTTGAAGGAATTCAAAAACAAGGACAAGATGATGTCAAGCACTAAGCTTGATGAGAAACTTGAGGGACCTAATAACTTCAAAGCATGGAAGTACAAAATATCCCTTGTTTTGGAAGAAAAAGACTTATTAGATTATGTTATGGAAGAGGTTGCAGAACCTGAGGAAGAAGAAGCTAAAGGTAAGTATAGGAAGAATCTGATAAGGGCAAAGAGAATAATTGCAAATTCTATAAAAGACCATCTTATTCCTCATGTATCAACCTTGAAGACTCCCAAAGAGATGTTTGATGCTCTATCTTGTCTATATGAAGGAAAGAACACAAATAGGAAGATGGCTTTGAGGACTCAAATAAAAAATGTAAAGATGCAGAAGTCTGAATCTATTCATGCCTTCTTTACAAGAATTTCTCAAATTAATGAACAAATTATAGCTATCGACAACTCAGTTGAAGAAGCTGAGTTAGTAATGACTACTTTGAATGGACTTCTGAAGTCATGGGACTTTTTCATAAGAGGAATATGTTCAAGAAGTAAGTTAACAAAGTTTAGCAGGCTGTGGGAAGAGTGTCCAAGAAGAAGCAAGACTGGAAGCAAGAGAAGAAAAACTAAGTGATGATGAAGATCAAACTCCTGCATCCCATTTCAAAAAAGGAAAGAAAAAGAAGGAAAATCATCCTCCACAGAAGAAGTTTCAGAAATTTGAGAAAGGTAAGAGAGACTATTCTAAACTCAAATGTTTCTATTGTGAAACGTTGGGACATCTTGCCAGAAATTTTCCTCTCATAAAAGAGGTCAAACAAAGGAGGAAAAAAAAAAGACATCATGCTCATATTCCTGAAGATGATGAACATGTTTTCAAGAGAGAAAGAAAAGAAGATTCAAATGAAGAGTATGTTTTAGTGTCAACTCTTACTAATTCAGTAAATTATGATGATGAAACATGGCTTGTGGATAGTGGCTCCTCCAGGTACATGATTGGTTTTAAAGACTCTCTTTCAAATCTGACTAAGAAAGATTCTTCTCATCATGTGAGATTGGGTGATAACTCTTCCTATCCTATTAAGGGCATAGGGAATGCTTTTTACAACTTAGATTCATGGAAACGTTTGAAAATGGAAAATGCTTTATATGTACCTGGTCTGCAAAAGGACCTCCTATCTATTTCAGGATTGGAAGATAAAGGATTCCAAGTAGCTTTTGTCGATGGCCAAGTTCTTATGTGGTCGAGAGGAAAGAATATTGATGATGCTATTATAATTGGTGTACATGAAGATGGGTTATACAAGTTAAAAGGAAAGGAAGATCAAGCCTTAGTACACAATACTATAAACCCATGTTAACTATGGCATAGAAGGTTCGCTCATATTCAATATAAAGCCTTGCCCGTTGTTGACAAGATGGTGAAAGGCCTTCCAGAAATTCAAGTGTTCCACGATGGTGTGCGCAAAGGATGTGCACAAGGAAAGAACATGAAAAATATTTTTCCAAGGAGTGACAGTAAAGCAAAAGGAGTTCTGGATCTAATTCATTCAGATGTGTGTGAACCTATGTCATCCACTTCACTCAGCGGGTATGTTTACTATGTTTCTTTTATTGATGATTTTTCTCGCAAAACTTGGATTTATTTCTTAAAAAATAAATATGAAGTCTTTAGTAAGTTTAAGGAATTTAAAGCTCTTGTTGAAAATATTTCTGAGAGAAAAATAAAGGTTTTAAGATCCGATAATGGAGGAGAATTCCAATCTGGTGAATTCAAGGAATTTGGTAGAGAAGTTGGGATTAAGAGGGAGCTTTCTACTCCATACAATCCTCAACAAAATGGTGTTGTAGAAAGAAAGAACCGATCGGTTATGGAAGCAGTTAAATCCATGATTCATGATCAAGACTTATCAATGTACCTTTGGGTAGAAGTAGCAAGGATTGTTGTATATGTACAAAACATAAGTCCTCATAAATTTCTTGAAAATAAAACTCTAGAAGAAGTGTTTTGTGGAAAAGTTCCAGAGGTTAGTCACCTAAGGATATTTGGTTCAATGTATATTCATATTCCCAAGGACAAAAGGACAAAGTCAGATCCTTCAGGTAAGAAGGGTATATTTGTCGGATATAATGAAATATCAAAGGCATATAGAGTATATTTCCCTGGATACAAAAAGATTGAGATCAATAGAGATGGTATCTTTGATGAAGATGCAGCTTTTTGCATATCAAAAAGAAATCATGTAGATGTGGTACATGATGAGGAACCTACAACTTCTAAAGTACCAGATACAGAAGAAGAAAAGCTTGTACCCAAGAATCATGATACAATGGAGCCTCAAAAACCTGTTGATTCACCCACATAAGTGATTACATATCAGAAAAAACTAGGTTGGGCTCGTGAACTCATTCAAGATGCAGAAAGGTATGGTACCCCAAATAAGACTTTCAGACAAAGTAAAAGACCTCAATTATATTCCAACTATGTTGCACTTGTTTCTAACATCATTGATGCAGAACCTTCCAGCTATGAAGAAGCGACTGAGAAGAAAGTGTGGCAGGATGCCATGATTGAAGAATATCAATCAATTATGAAAAATGATGTTTGGGACATAGTTCTGAGACCAAAAGAAAAATCCATGGTAACATCTAAATGGTTATACAAAATCAAGCATGTTGTGGATGGTAGTATGAGAAATACAAAGCAAGGTTTGTATCTCGTGGGTTCTCTCAGAAAGAGGGAATAGATTATGAAGAAACCTTTGCTCATGTGGCAAGATGCACTTCCATTAGAGCTACTATGGCTATAGCTACAAAGATCAGATGGAAACTACATCAAATGGATATACAGACTGCTTTTCTTAATGGTGTGATAGAAGAGGAAGTGTATGTGGAGCAACCATGAGGATTTGAGACACATGATAGTCAGACACATGTGTGCATATTAAAGAAAGCCTTGTATGGCTTGAAGCAAGCACCCAAGACATGGTATGGAAGAATTGATAATTTTCTGATGAGCTTGGTCTTTATCAAGAGTAAAGCAGATTCCAATCTCTATTATAAGATTGAGAATGATGATTAGGTGATCTTACTATTGTATGTGGATGATCTGTTTCTAACAGGAAATGAAAAGCTCATCACTGGTTGCAAGAAGAAGCTTGCTTCAGAATTCAAAATGAAAGATCTGGGTCAGATGCACTATTTCCTAGGTCTGGAAGTGTGGCAGAATCCAGGTGAGATTTATCTTAGTCAAGGAAAATATGTTGTGCAAATTCTAAAGAGATTTGGACTGATGGATTGTAAATCCATGACTACACCTATGACGACAAATCCAAAGTTATTATGTGATACTTCATCAGAGATAGTGGATGCCACTTTGTATAGGCAAATTATTGGTTCGTTGATGTATTTAACGAATACATGGCCAGACATATGTTTTGTTGTGAACACTTTAAGTTAGTATATGGTCGAATAAAGACAAGTTCATTTGATCGTAGCAAAACATGTGATGAGATACTTGAAAGGTACCATTGAGTATGGTATCAAGTATGATGCAGATTGTGAGTTCAGACTAGAAGGATACTCTAATTCAAATTGGGTTGGTAGTGTCACAGATCGTAAGAGTACTTCAAGATGTTTTTTTAGTTTGAGATCATGTATGATCTCATGGTTTAGCAGGAAGCAAACCAATGTTGTGCTCAGTACAACTGAGGCAGAATATATGGAAACATGTTTAGCATGTACTGAAGTTGTATGGCTACAAAAATTACTTTCAGGATTATTTGATATAGAGTTAGATGCTACTAGTATTTGTTGTGACAATCATAGTTGCATAAAGTTGTCAATGAACCCCGTATTTCATGACAAATCAAAGCATATTAGAATCAAGTATCATTTTATCCATGATTGTAACACCCTGTTTCCCCCAGCTTGTAAATATAACTGGATTGGCCAAGAACTATGGAAAACTCATAAATGTGAATATGTGATGTAAATGGACCTTGAGGAAAAGATCAATGAATGTGAATAACATTTTGAATTTATTGCAGGACTGCTGAGAGGGGATGTGCAGAAAAGAGACCACGATGGCAGTGGAAGGCACCTGAAAAGGTGGCTTTAACTTCCACCGAGAATTAATACCGTATTTGGACTCCACTGGCCCGGAGAACCAAAAGCGGCTCGCTGGCCCTGAATTAAATGTCTCGCAGGCGGGCAGGTAGATGGTTTAATGAGGGATGGGAGGTGAACCTCCCATCCGTAGAGCCGTCAGGCCTGATCAGCGCGAGGGTAATCGCGCCACACGCAACCTCGCAAGAGGATAAGGCGTGGGGTAGAAGCGATTGCGAGGGGGGAAAATGCGAGGGGAGAACTCTGGAATTATGCAGAGTGAGTGATAACAGAGAGGAAGGATTGCAACCTTCGCTCCTGGTCACTGGAAAACAGAGACGCAGTCTCACAACATCATGGTCTTAGCTCGGGGGTGGCTAGTGGTAAATCCGCTGGGAGTCGCTAAGCCTACGTTTGGGTAGAAATGAGCACCCCTCTCAGTAGTTGCTTGACCCCTGGTGTTATCTCTGATAAGTGTTTTGCCTCTGGCATCTTGATATATATATATATATATATATATATATATATTAACTTGTATATTATGCTCATAGTTGTGGCTTGTGAATGATTTCATTATAAGAATGATACGTATGGTGTTTTGATGAGTTCTAGTAGTTGTGTATATTTATATGGAAAGACTGCATATGGTTGTCTTCATAAATTCCTTATTTGTGTGCATACTGATCAAATTCAAACTTCACGTCACGGTTCGGGAGGATGACATCCTTTTATACCTCATGTAGTACCCTGAGTAAAAATCCCCATAGAAATACCTTCCTTGAAAATCCCATCAGGAACCGGGAAGGCGGTTGTGAAGCGTAAGGCCTTAAGCCAACCACTACATAAGGAGAACGATCATCTTGAAAACGAGATAGCGACATAAGGATGAAATGGATAAATGGATGAGATCCGTCGGGGAGATATGGTCCTCAATGAGTCAGTCGGAGGAAAAGGCTGGAAAGGTTAAGTACCTTAACCTCAGAATGTAAACCCGGATAGAGATTTAAATTGAGGAATGCGGTCTGCCGACCATTAGATTAGTAGGAGAGAGTAGTGTGTTAAAATGCCTTACCCCTTTGTTTTACTGTGTCTTCATTGGGAAAAACTGAGGATTTGGGATCGTAGATCTCCAAGCTCCATGAGATTATCTAGCAGGTGGATATTTTCCACGTCAGTCGTGGAAAAGAATGCATGGGTAGGAACCGATCTGGGTTGTCAAATCTCGGCTGGAAAACCCGAAAACCCGATTATTTGGATATCAGAGGAATTACCTGAGGGTTAAAAACCCCTGTGAATCGGGATTTTCCATGATAGAAACCTCGGGATAGATCGGTTGTCCCGTTAGCAATTGCGATGTGCATTAAGATCTCATTTGGGAAATCGGGAATCATGGGATCGGGATTCCTATTGACAAAGTCGGGGGCTTTCCATTGTGGAAATCCGGGGATGGATCTAGCCGTCCAGGTCAGCCGGAGGCCGCGATGTCGTAAGATCTCCCATTCACGAAATCGAGAATCAGCGAGATCCGGAGTCCTGGCGACAAGGGATCAAGACTCTCCAAGGTGGAAACCCGAGAGCAGTTATAGGCCATCGATTTAAAAGGAGGTGATATTATTAGAGATTACATTTTGAAATCGAGAATGCGAGGATTGAGTTGACAATAGGTCGGGCTCTCGTTTTGATAAATTCCGACGGAAGAGAGGTTGTGGTCATCACGGGGAAAGTATGTCGACCAATTCTTAGCAGGATAATCTCCGATTGAGGTTAGTTCACCACTTCGGCGTTTATTACGGATACCGAATGGACATGTTTCCCCGTGCTCTCAAACCTCGAAGTCAAAACTTATAAACCTCGAGATGTTATGTGAGTGGGGCTTCGACAAATGAATTAGGGATCCTCGGAGGATCACAGATTACCGAGATAACCATCGATGTGAGGTAGAGATGTCAGCTTCTGGTCGCGAATGCACATAAGGTGAAATGTGGCGGTCCCCGGATGGCCAGAGTTCGCTCGCCTAGATCTATGGTTGAGGATGCATTCTAGAGCCCCTTGCCATTACGCCTTTAATGGGGGGGGGGGGGTTCCGGGATTGGACGTGCAACTCTTGAACGGTCGGGGTTAATTCATCATGATCAACGGTTCTTAGGTGGATTCCGGACCCCCTTTCCATTCTACCTTTAAATGGGGGGTCGAAAATAATGGCGTGTGAAGTGGGGCCCCTCTTGTCATGTCGACCATCGTGTCGCGTTTTCCCTCTCTGACACTTGTATTCCATTTAACCGCGCAACGGGGCCATTTCTTATTGGTTGTTCTCTAGCCCCGTTGGTATTTGTTCCTATTGGTCATTTGCTTACCCTGTAGGGATTCGTCCCCCATTGGTCGATCGCTAGCCATGTCGAGGGGTTCAACGTTCTTGAGTCGAGCGTTTAGACATCCTTTGTAGGCCGGTATGAAATACAAATAGACGCGCATTCAAATTAAACCCGTGAAGACATGACCCTTTGATCACATGGGAATGGATAGAGACAGAAAGAGCTAACTTACGCTGAGCCTCCATGGATAATTAGGGTTCCTGGTCCGACAGAAGACCAGAAAAATCCGGTTAGGTAGTGGGTATCGACAATGATGTGGTAGAAAGGGGCGGTGAAGCTTCATTGTGTGGCTACCAATGAGCGGTGCAGATATGCTAACCAAACCTCTATCAAGGTGAAGTTTAGCAGGTACTTGAGGAGACAAACTTGGATTGGTCCATCGTAAGAGGGAGTAAGGAGCTTCATATGGGATTCTGGTGATAGTAGCGGGGAAAGTCATTTACATGTAGGATGTGGGATATTCTATTTTATTCTTATCCAGTATGAAAAAGGACTAGCTTTAAGATTACTCATCCAGTATGAAAAAGGACTGTCACTGAGTAAGACAGTTCTTGGTGGATTGACAGTTCTTGGTGAACTGCATAGCTTCCTCTAGCATATGGCTAGTAGGGCAGTTCTTGGTGAACTGCACAAAAAATTCTTGGTGGTAGTGAATAAAAATCCATTAATGACATCGGTGTGCTCACCAGAGATGCTATTGATCCCAATGCTAGCTATGGATACAAAACTTCTCTTGATGAATAGATTCTACATGGATCAACAAGTAAATAGCCAAGTAAAGACAAATGGATGTAATATTTGGTACTAGGAAAATACCTTCCCTGCTAAAGGGGAGTGTTGTTGAATTTATAGCTTTGGAAATATTTTTCCTTTGTAACTAACCATGTAAATAAAATTTTGATATAGTGTTAACTTTATGTCAATCATCAAACACATGACAAGTGTTAACTTTATGTCAAGCATCAAACACATGACAATTGTCAAACTTATGCCAAGACAACCATATACCATGTTAACCTCATAACACCTCTAAGAGGGTTGTTGAGGGAGGTTGTAGTGGCTAACAGGAGGTTGCTCAAGAGGGTTGCTTAGGGTGATTGTAGTGGCTAGATTAGGGAGGTTGCTTAAGAGGGATGCTTAGGGAAGTTTGAGTGGCCAACTTAGGGGGTGATGCTTAGGGGGGTTGCCTTGGGGTGGTGGTATGACAATTGTTATACAACTATAATACAATCCTAAGACAACAATTTAGAGCAGCCTCTAGAAGGGACAAAGGAAGTGACCTTTGGGGCATTAGGAGGTAGCTCTTGGGAGATTTAGGTTGTGGCTCTTGGGAACTTTAGGAAGTTGACTCTTGGCAGCCAAAGGAGACCAGGTATGACAGCTGTTATACAAGCTGTCATACATTCATGGGGGGCTGCTTAGGGAAGCCAAACCGACCTATAAAAAGGGACATTCACTTAACATTTGCATACCTTTGTTTTGTTGGAGTCTTATGCTAAGGCAAAGCATCTATTTGTTGAAGTATTTTGTTGGTATATGAGTGGTATCTCTTTGGATCTTTTGTTGGTATATGGATGCTAGTTGTTGGAGTCTTCTGATGGTATGTGTCAGCTAGTTGTTGAAGTATATTGTTGATAAAAGCACTCTATTCTTCTTTGAGATCTTATGTTTGTTCATTGCTGATATAAGGTTTCTACAAATATTGTTTTAAAGATGCCATAACTCTACTACAACAAGAAGGAAAGTCATTTATCTTTTGGTGACTTTGTCAAGCTGTTACTATAAGTGTTAGTTCAACTATTTGTGGTTGTAAGTGTTGAAGAACAAGGTATTGTTTGACCCTCACAGGAATCTAGCTAGTTACTCTAAAGTCTTGTACTGGTATTTTACTTTGTTGAAGAATCTAAAGAGAATTTTTAGTTTGGGTTTTCTACCCCCAAGAGGGTTTCCAAAGGTATACTTGTGTTCTCTCTATGATTGTCTCACTTTCAGTGATCCTCATATATACATATGTATTGGTATGTTGGTTGTATCTTGTAAATTTTTAAAGTTACCTACATGCATCAATTTTTCAACATGTGTAGGTGATGGAGATGGTGGGGATCCCCCTTGATATCAATTGGAGATAACACATGTTGTTACTCATGTTCCCAAGAGGAAGAGGAATCTAGATGGAGGCAATTATCAAGACCTCGGGGGTCTCGAAACAAAGGCAACAAACATGGAAGTCAACAAAGTCAATGATGTGCTTGCATGGGCCATGGTACAAATAGTAGAAAGTAAGCTGATAGTAGAGTTGGCCAAGAGGGGCCAACATTTTTTGAAGAATATTCTGTGACTCTTAACCATGCCAAATACGATAAAAATTCCAAGAAATTATAGATTGAAAGGTTCAACCTAAAGGATAAAAGAGTATCAGAGAAACAAATCTGAAATCAAAGTCAAGGGTTGAAGGCCCTAAGGGGTTCTCAACTTTCATCAAGCCAATGATGAGGCATTAACCCACTCGATAACAAAGTAGGAATTAGAGAATGTTAGATTGAAGAAACAAATAAGGGAGTTCGAAGTTTCCCTTACCTCGAAACCATTATTTTCCAAACCATTATCTATGATAGTCCCAAATAAATTCCCTAAACAAGTGACTGGATCATGTTCTAAGGTCACCAGAGATGCTAAGTCGTTGATGTGTGTTAAGAAATATGTTGTTGAAAATGTCAACAAAAGGCTCAAGATAATTGATGGAAGCTTTGGAGATTTCCATAGAAGAAGGTGTCATGACGGGAAGGGTCTCTTCACTTAAAGAGTTCTTGCAAAAGGAATTGCAAATTGATGAGCATTTTATAAAAATGAATTAAGTACTTTCGTTGAAGCTTGATATCAAGTATGATATGAGATTACAAGACAAAATAACATCTTCCTCTAGAAATATATTAAAGCAAATACAAGCTAGTTGACTTGTAAGGATTGATACCCTTCAACAATTGAGTGTCACCTACGATGCTCTTGAAGAAAGGAGGAGTTCATTGTTTATGTGGGTAACAAATATCATCAAGGAGATAGAAGGCCCACCCCTACTAAGGGATTCTCTGATTGATGACAAGAGATCGGATGCAAGTTGAATAGGTACTCTGAGGGTTGCATAGAATTGGGTGATGACCCTCACAAAATTTCAGGAGGATGAGATCCAAGGATGATGGTTGGTTTTAAAATTGAATGAGAATGAAGACCAATGTGTGTGGCACAACAATAGTGTGACACATTGAAGACTATTAAAGATGAATTTTCCGGGATTAGAATGAAATAAGATATAAATGTAGCGTCGTTGTGCGAGTATATTCAAGAATGGCTAAAGTGTGCATTGGAGGTAACCCACTATGATATTGAATATTCAGAAACAATTATGGCCAGGATTCAAGAATGGCTAAAGTGTGCATTGGAAGTGATAGCTAACCCACCTTGATATTGAATATTCAAGAAACAATTATGACAGTTTGGACCAATGGTGTTGTTTCTTATTTAAGGAGAAAGAAAAGAAAGAGAAAGGGACCACCAGCCCCAACTTCCATTTTTGTGAGTATAAGCCTTGTCTAAGCATTTCCCTCTATTTTCTTCTTGCTCAATCTATAAATCATCCAGTGTTGTCATTTGTGTACAAGATTTCTTTCTTTTGTCTTCTAGGTTACGTCTACTCAATATATGGTCCATAGGAGCCCCATCCCAGTCCATTAGGATGAACACATTTTTATTTTTCATTTAAGTATCACAACTGTTATGTAATGCCGAATTGGCAGACATTTTATTTGATCTTGAATAAAGAATTTATAATTATTATTTAAACTCCACAGAGAGCTATTTTGGAGCTCATTACTTTTGTGGTTTCTAATTTTTATGTGAGCATGAACTATTGAGAATGGGTCTCCTTTACATCTCTATTATATGAATGTCGCAAAATCATTTAAAGCTCTCTAAGAAGGACCATGTTTGTTACTCTATGTTCTATTTGTGTTGCTTCAAAATTTTCACTTTCTCTTGCTATGATATGGGAAATGGTTATGGTGGAATATGATAAATTCTATTTTCTTTCTTTGTGATTGAAACATTTTCCTTTAGTATCTCCTTTTCCTATTCCACTCACATGCATTAAATGTTGATGAATGAAAAATTTAATTTTTAGAAATCTTGATATAATCATTATCTGAGTGAGAAGCATAGGAGCACCACCTCTATAAAAACAAAGAGGGTGTCTCTAATTCCTGTGACAATTCCTTACGAGGTTGTCTCTTATCCTTGACTAGAAAAGATATCAACAACAATCAACACATTGAAGCCTTTGGGATCAATGACAGTTTCTTTGCTCCTAAGACAAGAGTTCTCTCTCTCTCTCTCTCTCTCTCTCTCTCTCTCTCTCTCTCTCTCGTGTCTGTGTTTGTTGTGAATCTAGATTTAGTCTACCACCATGGAGTCACTTTAAAAGTGATTCACTAGTGGATTTTATTACGAGCCTTCGCTACATTACTACATGCTTCAATTTCAACTCTTGGGACAAAAGCTTTGGTTGAGTGTTGGGGGTGACAATATCTGGTTGTCTTATCTATGTATGTACTCACGGTGCATTTAGACTTACTTGTCATCGACAAGTTATTTTTAAAGTGAGTCACTAGTGCAGTTGGTTATGAGCCTTCACTACATTACTATAGGCCTCAATGTCAACCCCCAAGACAAGAGCTTCAATATTCCTAAGTGTTGGGGTGACAATACTTGTCTTGTGTGTGTGTGTGTGTGTGTTTATAATGTGTTTGGACTTACCCTACCACCATCCATTCACTTTAAAAGTGACTTTCTATTGGATTTTGTTATGAGCCTTCTCTACATTATTATAGGTCTCAGTTTCAACTCCCAAGAGAAGAGATTTGTTGATGGACTATGTGTGTGTGTGTGTGTGTGTGTGTGTGTGTGTGTGTGTGTTTACAATTCCTCTAGACTTATTTGGACTATCAAGTCACTTTTAAAGTGATTTGTTGATGGAGTCAATTATGAGCCTTCACTACATTACTGCAAATCTATGTTTTAACTTCCAAGACAAGAGCTTCAACTTTCTTGAGTGTTAGGTGATATACATGTCTGTCTCATGTGTGTATATGTGTGTGTGTGTGTGCACACGCGCATATAGTACTTCTAGACTTAGCCTGCCACCATTGAGTCACTTTTAAAGTGATTCACTAGTGGAGTTGTTTATGAGCATTCACTACATTACTCGGGGTCAACCCTTGGGACAAGAGCTTCAACCTTCCTGGATGTTGGGGATGATAATACTCAATTATCTCATGTGTCCACGTGTTTTCAATGCATCTCATCTTGCCCCTGCAACAATAAAGTTATTTAGTAATTCATTGGTAAAGACGATTATGACCTTCACTACAAAATCGCAGCTCTCAGTTTACTCGTAGCTTATAGCTTGGTTGTAATCCATCAATAACATCTTTTCATGTGCATTGAAATCCTAATTTTAATGTAGGAAATGCATCATAACAAAGATCCATTGAGTCATCCCGTGTGGAACAAATATCATCCTATGTCCACAATATTTGGGATGGTAGTTGCACCACTTTTGTTTTCCCTATATCTTTCAGAAGATTTTGGAGTGTGTCAATTGTTTTAATGTAGAGACATTTGTTGCCACAATTGCCAATAGTTGTTTTTATCATGGTGTCAAGCTAATGATAAAATTATGCGAGCTTATTTCCTTGTCCAAGATTGCTAAAGAGGCCACATACTTGGATTTACCAATGCTAATGGGAGATTAATTTATTTATCCATTTGACTTGAATAAATAACTTTTGTGTATGCATGGTCTGAAGTCTTGATATCCAACAATATCAGTTTACTAATACTATGTTTTCGGTGCTCATTTGTCTCTAACAAACGAGATATCACTTGTTTCATATTACTCATTCAAACTCTTCCCGAATGTCAACAAGAAGTTGTCTTCCTCACCGTCGTTGCCTTTAACAAAAACTTTCCTACCATAGCAATGCATACCATATTTAGTTGAGCATAAGACATCTTTTGAACAATGATGAATTCATGACAAATGAAGTAAACATCCAAAAAGCACATTGATTCATCTAGCTTCTCTACATGCAATCTAAAACCAAATTACTTAATGTCTAGTTTGGCATCCAAATGAAAATGGCCTTGTTGAGGTAGAGGGAAAACTAATAGTTTGATTGTTATAAGCTAACTGCTATATAGCTTGGTTGTAATCCATCAATAGCATCTTTTCATGTGCATTGAAATCCTAATTTGAATGTAGGAAATGAATCATAACAAAGATCCATTGAGTCATCCCATGTGGAACAAATATCATCCTATGTCCACAATATTTGGGATGGTAGTTGCACCACTTTTGTTTTCCCTATATATTTCAGAAGATTTTGGAGTGTGTCAATTGTTTTAATGTAGAGACGTGTGTTGCCACAATTGTCAATAGTTGTTTTTCTCATGGTGTCAAGCTAATGATAAAATTGTGCGAGCGTATTTCCTTGTCCAAGATTGCTAAAGAGGCCACATACTTGGATTTACCAATGCTAATGGGAGCTTCATTTATTTATCCATTTGACTTGAATAAATAACTTTTGTGTATGCATGGTATGAAGTCTTGATATTCAACAATATCAGTTTACTACTACTATGTTTTTGGTGCTCATTTGTCTCTAACAAACTAGATATCACTTGTTTCATATTACTCATTCAAACTCTTCCCAAATGTCAACAACAAGTTGTCTTCCTCACCGTCATTGCCTTTAACAAAAACTTTCCTACCATAGCAATGCATACCATATTTAGTTGAGCATAAGCAATCTTTTGAACAGTGATGAATCCATGACAAATGAAGTAAACATCCAAAAAGCACATTGATTCATCTAGCTTCTCTACATGCAATCTAAAACCAAATTATGTAATGTCTAGTTTGGCATCCAATTGAAAATGGCCTTGTTGACGTAGAGGGAAAACTAATAGTTTGATTGTTATAAGCTAACTGCTATATGGCTTGGTTGTAATCCATCAATAGGATCTTTTCATGTGCATTGAAATCCTAATTTGAATGTAGGAAATGCATCATAACAAAGATCCATTGAGTCATCCCGTGTGGAACAAATATCATCCTATGTCAACAATATTTGGGATGGTAGTTGCACCACTTTTGTTTTCCCTATATCTTTCAGAAGATTTTGGAGTGTGTCAATTGTTTTAATGTAGAGATGTTTGTTGCCACAATTGTCAATAGTTGTTTTTCTCATGGTGTCAAGCTAATGATAAAATTGTGCGAGCGTATTTCCTTGTCCAAGATTGCTAAAGAGGCCACATAATTGGATTTACCAATGCTAATGGGAGCTTCATTTATTTATCCATTTGACTTGAATAAATAACTTTTGTGTATGCATGGTCTGAAGTCTTGATATCCAACAATATTAGTTTACTACTACTATGTTTTTGGTGCTCATTTGTCCCTAACAAACGAGATATCACTTGTTTCATATTACTCATTCAAACTCTTCCCGAATGTCAACAACAAGTTGTCTTCCTCATCGTCGTTGCCTTTTACAAAAACTTTCCTACCATAGCAATGCATACCATCTTTAGTTGAGCATAAGACATCTTTTGAACAGTGATGAATCCATGACAAATGAAATAAACATCCAAAAAGCACATTGATTCATCTAGCTTCTCTACATGCAATCTAAAACCAAATTACTTAATGTCTAGTTTGGCATCCAATTGAAAATGGCCTTGTTGAGGTAGAGGGAAAACTAATAGTTTGATTGTTATAAGCTAACTGCTATACAACTTGGTTGTAATCCATCAATAACATCTTTTCATGTGCATTGAAATCCTAATTTTAATGTAGGAAATGCATCATAACAAAGATCCATTGAGTCATCTCGTGTGGAACAAATATCATCCTATGTCCACAATATTTGGGATGGTAGTTGCACCACTTTTGTTTTCCCTATATCTTTCAGAAGATTTTGGAGTGTGTCAATTGTTTTAATGTAGAGACGTTTGTTGCCACAATTGTCAATAGTTGTTTTTCTCATGGTGTCAAGCTAATGATAAAATTGTACGAGCGTATTTCCTCAAGCTAATGATAAAATTGTGCGAGCGTATTTCCTTGTCCAAGATTGCTAAAGAGGCCACACACTTGGATTTACCAATGCTAATGGGAGCTTCATTTATTTATCCATTTGACTTGAATAAATAATTTTTGTGTATGCATGGTCTGAAGTCTTGATATCCAACAATATCAGTTTACTACTACTATGTTTTCGGTGCTCATTTGTCCCTAACAAATGAGATATCACTTGTTTCATATTACTCATTCAAACTCTTCCCGAATGTCAACAACAAATTGTCTTCCTCACCGTCGTTGCCTTTAACAAAAAATTTCCTACCATAGCAATGCATACCATCTTTAGTTGAACATAAGAAATCTTTTGAACAGTGATGAATCCATGACAAATGAAGTAAACATCCAAAAAGCACATTGATTCATCTAGCTTCTCTACATGCGATCTAAAACCAAATTACTTAATGTCTAGTTTGGCATCCAATTGAAAATGGCCTTGTTGAGGTAGAGGGAAAACTAATAGTTTGATTGTTATAAGCTAACTGTTATATGTTGCATTGATTGCAAGTTGTGCAAATAAGGATGATGTCATCTACAACAACAATGCAACCTGCATTTTCATTGTGGCATGGAATTCTACCACACCCTCTTTCAGACAAGATAATTTACTTTTAGTGGAGGGTTTCTCCTCTTCTTTGTAGTGAAACTCTTTAGCCATTTTATTTGATTCCATTTTTGGTTTTCAATCCCTCCAAATGGTAAATGGTTGTCTCCATAGGTTGTTCACCAACTTCTTTTTACTTGTGCCTTGTATGCACAATGAATTTTAGTTTGTAACCTTGCCCTCATAACAAGTTAATCTAGACCTGTAATTATCCCTAGGGAACAACCAATTTCTGAGGAGGAATTAAGCTATTGGAGAGAGTGGATGTCTCTTATGTGTGAAAGGTGTATTTATTTGGTTTCCTTCTATCATCAAAGCCCCTTAATAAATGTTGGATAGACCAAATTGATTTAAGTAAACATTAATATGATACTTTCTCCTTTTTAATATAGAGAAGGTCCTAACACATGTAAGAGAAACCAAATTGATATAAATGAACATCACTAGGATGCCTAATCATTTTTAATAATTAAGACAACAAGCAACCAAGTTGTTGAATAGTAGAATTATATTAGTTGTCAAATAGTAGAATTATATTACATCAAAATGAACCCATGCACACATTACGTTACAACTTGGAAAGCCAATAAACATTACAAAATCTTTTGTAGCTGAGGACCTTGTCAAACAACCTCAAGAAAATGCAAATTTCTACCAACGTAAGCTAATAGGAGGTATGCATTACTAGAAGTATATCAAGTTGTGCATATTAAATAAGATTATCTAGAATTGTAACCTCAATAAAATGGCTTAGAATCCTTACATACATGTTAAATATCAAGGACATTATGTTGTTACAAAAATATTAATCGATCTATTTGGGATCTTAACTTCTAGGATTGGGTCTTTGGAAACAAGGTCTCTTGAGAAAGCTAACGACGAGCTCAAAATTAGTAAAGACTTTACTAGTTTTAAATCTCATCTTTGAACAACTTAAGTAACCCAAAAAATATTGCTTCAACTTCTGCATTATCATTATTGTTTGTCCCCAAACCTAGTCTATAGGTATACACTTAAACATAGCAAGTCCCCTCAACCCGTTCTACCTAGATTACCCTGAGAGGTCCCATCAAATAATAATATAGGGTGATTTGTGTTCCATAGTAGATGATTAAGTGGAATAGGATATAGAGTTTTAAAGTATTTGGCCTAAGCCTCCAAAGGCCACTAGCTCAACTACCTCAAACACTACATCCTCAAACATAACAAATCCCTTCTTCATGCTCTACCCAAATTAATATGAAAAACCCCATCAAATAATAATATAGGGCGATCTATGAAACATACATGAAGACTATGTGAAATACAATATAGAGTTTGTAAGTCTTTAGCACATGCCTCCACGGACCACTCCCTCAAACACCTCAAAACCTACTTTTTCATGTAACCAGGCCAGATAAGAAAACTCCATGGTTCACACCAAGCACATTCAAGTTTTTTTATTAATCTGAAGCGAATACATATAGTATAGGATAGTTATGGATAGTTACAATTATGGGCAGATACAGTTACAGACAGTTAAACTGTCAGATTAAATTAAACCGTCGAATTAGTTATTAGTTAACATTCCCCCCTTAATCTGAAGGGACATTTGTCATCCCAAGCATCATTCGAAAATTTTCAAATTTCTCTCGACCCAAAGCTTTAGTAAAGATGTCTGCAATTTGCTCTGAAGTGGAACAATGATTGAGATGAATGGTTTTGGCCTCAACATGATGTCGAATCAAATGATATTTGGTGTTGATATGTTTGGTTCGATCATGGAATTTAGGATTTTTGGCCAATTGTATTGCAGAAGTATTGTCAACAAAGAGAGGCGTTGAATTCATTTGTTTCTCTTGCAAGTCTTCAAGAATTTTCTGAAGCCAAATGATTTCTTTTGTGGCTTGAGCTACTGCAACGTATTCGGATTCAGTTGTAGAATCAATAGGAACTGATTTCTTTCGTGATCTCCAAGTGATGGCTGATGATCCAAGATTCATCAAATAACCTAAAGTGGACACCCCATGCTCTTTATCTCCGTCAAAGTCAGAATCTGAATAACCAATGAGATGGAAGTCTGAAACTTTAGAATATTTGATGCCATATGATTGAGTGCCTTTTAAATATTTGAGCACTCGTTTTGTTGTTGTCCAATGACC
>SNQJ01S0072529.1:98959-114674 GCA_010110895.2 Picea sitchensis
CTCTATTATCCCTTTGTCATTCTATATTTAGTCACAACTATATGATCACAACCTTATGGATTCGCAAATTGGCAACTGTTTATCTATATATTCACACCATGAGCCTGACCGACCGCGATCCCTTTCAATACTTAGCTAATTATTTGATCACCGGGTCCCAGGATTGCAGTATCCAACACCTATGTCCCCTGTTCCGTCATATACATCTTGCACCCAAAGAACTTCTGTGATCTGCAATTTATGCCTGTACTAGTGATAACTCAGCGGGGGTTCGAAAGGATTTGCATTAATAAGTGAACAATAGATGTTCTTCTATGAGATACTTAGCCCTTCTTCCCTTGTCTTCTTCCTGTGTATTATCGGTTTCTAGTTATATACTTAGTTTCCTTTCTATGATCGCGGGTTCCAGCGTTGGCGTGTTGACATATCTTCATCTCCATTTATATCCTCACATGATGAATCTGACCGACTGTTGTTACTTTTCATACTTAGTCAATTTTATGCCCGCGGTTGCCGGGTTGGTGCTTTCGAACTCTGTTGATTCTTGTCCCGTGATATACATCTTGCACTCAAGTATTCTGTGATCTACAATTCCACCGCGAACTCCTTAGTCCTTTTTCCCTTTTCTTCTTCCCGTGTATTATCGCTTTCTAGTTATTTACTTAGTCTCCTTTCTATGATCCCAGGTTCCAACATTGGCGAGCTAACATATCTTCATCTTCGTCTATATCCTCACATGACGAATCCGACTGATCGTTGTTCCTTTCCATACTTAGCCAATTTTATGGCCGCGATTGCCCGATTGGCGCTTTCAAACTCTGTTGCTTCTTGTTCCGTGATTTTTCGTATCCATCATCATGTTCTGGGTTCACGGTATCCAACACTTATGTCCCTTGTTATGAAATATACATATTGCACCCAAAGAACTTCTGTGATATGCAATTTATGCCTTTACTAGTGAGAACTCAACAGGGGTTCGAAAGGATTTGCATTAATAAACGAACAATGGATGTTCTTCTGTTAGATACTTAGCCCTTTTTCCCTTGTCTTCTTCCCGTGTATTATCACTTTCTAGTTATATGCCTAGTCGTCTTTATATAATTGCGACATCTCCATCTATATCCTCACATGACGAATCCGACCGACATGGTTTATTTGCCGATGTTTTTCTATTTCTGGTTAAGGAATTAGGGTTTTGGACTAATCCATGTCATTGGGTTAGGGTTTTGGATGTCGCTGGCTCCTATATTTATTTTGTATTGTAAGCATTGTAACAAAATGAATGAATATAGAATATGTTGGTTTTCCCGGTTTGGGTATCAAGGGGAAAAATCTCTGTGTAATGTTTGTATTTTCCATTGTATCTTTTATGTTCTTTTTCTGAATATTTGTTTGCAGTAGATATTGTACAAGGTTATAATTTACACGTTGTTCCTTTCCATACTTAGCCAATTTTATGCCCGCGGTTGCTAGGTTGGTGCTTTCGAGCTCTATTGCTTCTTGTTCCGTGATATACATCTTGCACTCAAAATTTTCGTGATCTACAATTCCACCGCAGACTCCTTAGTCATTTTTCTCTTTTCTTCTTCCTGTCTATTATCGCTCTCTAGTTATTTACTTAGTGGCATTTCTATGATCATGACTTCCAGCGTTGGCGGGTTGACATATCTCCATCTCTGTCTATATCCTCACATGATGAATCCCACCCACCGTTGTTCCTTTCCATACTTAGCCAATTTTATGGCTGCGGTTTCCGGGTTGGCGCTTTAGAACTATGTTGCTTCTTGTTCTGTGATATCCATCGTGCACTCAAAACTTCCATGATCTACAATTCCACCATCGACTCCTCGAACTGGCAAGCTTCACTCTACCACAGCTCACAAATGTTTCAAAGTATCTGTCGTTGCCTTCCATCCCCACTAAATTCATGTCATTGCTAATATACATTAGTTATGCTCTTACTAGTGACAACTTAAGAAAAATTAGCCATACTTAGCCAATTTTATGCCCGCGGTTGCTAGGTTCGCGCTTTCGAGCTCTATTGCTTCTTATTCCGTGATATACATCTTTCACTCAAAATTTTCATGATCTACAATTCCACCGCGGACTCCTTAGTCCTTTTTCCCTTTTCTTCTTCCCGTGTATTATCGCTTTCTGGTTATTTACTTAGTGGGCTTTCTATGATCGTGGCTTCTAGCATTGGCAGGATGACATATCTCCATCTCCATCTATATCCTCACATGACGAATCCCGCCCACTGCAGTTCCTTTCCATACTTAGCCAATTTTATGGTTGTGGTTGTTGGGTTGGTGCTTTCGAACTTTGCTGCTTCTTGTTCCGTGATATACATCGTGCACTCAAAACTTTCGTGATCTACAATTCCACCGCTGATTCCTCGAACTCGCAAGCTTCACTCTACCATGACTCACAAATGTTTCAAAGTATCTGTCGCTGCCTTCCATCCCCACTAAATTCATGTCCTTAATAATATACATTCAGGAACTGTTGGAGAATTTTGCTGATATAGACGTGGACGATTTTCCTTGTTCGTTGCCGCCCATCATAAGTATAATCCATCACATTGACCGTATACTAGAAGCGAGTTTACCAAACAAAGCAATGTACAGATTAATGCGGCAGGAGAATGAAGAGGTCAAGAAGCAACTCCAAGATTTGATGGACAAAGGGTTGATTAGAGAAAGCTTGAGTCCATGCATTGTACCAACAATGTTAAGTCCAAAGAAGGATGGTGGATGGAGAATGTGTACAAACTCGAGGGCTATAAACAAAATCACCATCAGGTATAGATTTCCTTTACCCGGGATGGATGACTTGATGGATTGCTTGAGTAGGGAATTTTTTTTTTCAAAAATTGATTTGAAAAGCGGATATCATCAGATTATAATGAGGGGAGGTGATGAATGGAAGACAACATTCAAGATGATTGAAGGACAATATGAATGGCTTGTCATGCCATTTGTCTTGACGAATGCGCCACGTACTTTTATGAGGTTAATGAATGAAGTCTTGAAATATTTCATTGGGAAGTTTGCAATTGTGTATCTTGATGATATATTGATCTTCAATAAGACCGAGGAAGAACATTTGAGACATTTAACTCTAGTGATGAGGAGGTTGCAGCAAGAGAAGTTGCTGATAAATCTGAAGAAGTCGGCTTTCATGAAGATAAAGATTATTTATTTAGGCTTTGTGATCTCTTCGAAGGAATTGAAGATGGATTCGGAGAAGGTAAAAGCAATCAAAGAATGGTCATCGCCAAGGAATATCTTTGAAGTCAGAAGCTTCCATGGACTTGCTAGTTTTTACAGGAAGTTCATCAGAAATTTTAGTGGAATTTGTGCATCAATGATGGACACAGTCAAGAAAACACATAAATATTTTCATTGGACAGAGGAGGTGGAGAAAAGTTTTAAGTTGTTGAAAGAAAATATAATTGAACAACCAGTTCTGGTTCTACCAAATTTCAGTAAAAAATTTCAAGTGAGATGTGACGCAAGTGGATTTGCGATTGGAGCAGTCTTAAGTCAAGACAATAGACTAGTTGCATACTTCAGTGAGAAGTTGAACGACGCTAAAAGGAATTATTCCACGTATGATAAAGAGTTTTATGTAGTCATACATGCGTTGAAGAAATGGAGGCACTACGTGGTTTCAAAAGAGTTCGTTTTGTATAGCGACAACCAGGCCTTACAGTTTATAACCAGACAAGAGAAATTGAACCAGAAACATGCAAAATGGGTTGAGTTCATGCAGAACTTTACTTTTGTTATAAAACACATTTCTAGAAATGCTAACAGGGTTGTTGATGCATTAAGAAGGAAATGTTTGATTCTACAAGAGTTTCAAGTGAAGACCTTAGGTTTCGATAGCCTTAAGGACATGTACAATGATGATTAAGATTTCAAGGATTCTTATGAAGCATGCGAGAATTCTGTTCTGAGAGACAGAAGCCAGTGGATTGAATACATGATTCAGGACAGATTGTTGTTTAAAGGAAATGAGTTGTGTATCCCAAAGAGTTCTATGAGAGAAAACCTTTTGAAGGAAAAACATAGTGGGGGATTGGATGGACATTTCGGCCATGATAAAACATTTGTGCAACTAAACAGTTTGTATTATTGGCGAGGAATGAGGATAGATGTCAGAAAATTTGTCAAAAGATGCAGAATCTACCAACACGCAAAGGGGAAAAGACAAAATACTGGGTTGTATCGACCATTGCCAATACTAGAGAGGACGTGGGATGCGGTAAGGATGGATTTTTTGTTAGGACTGCCAAGGACACAGAGAGGTTTTGATTCCATATTTGTGGTAGTCGATAGATTTTCCAAAATGACACATTTCATTCCATGTCAGAAAACCAACGATGCAACACACATTGCAAATATGTTTTTTAAAGAAGTTGTTCGACTTCATGTTTTACCCAAGAGTATTGTTTCAGACAGAGATACCAAATTTGTTGGTCATTTATGGAGGACACTATGGAAGAAGTTGGGGACGAATATACCTTTTAGCTCGGCATATCACCCTTAGATGGATGGACAGAATGAGGTAGTAAATCAAAGTTTGGGGGACTTATTGAGGAGTTTAGTAACTGAACACCATAGTCAGTGGGATCAAATTCTTCTGCAAGCGGAATTTGTATATAATGACTCACCTAATAGGAACACAAGACAGAGCCCATTCCAGATACTGTATGGAATGCATCCAAGAGGAGTATCTAAGTTGAGAAACTTAGAGCAGAGTGAGTTTAGGAGTGTTGGAGCGGAAGATTTTGTAGTAGAGATGCAGGAGCTCCATAGTAAGATTAAAGAGCGGTTGCAGAGTTCCAACCAGGAATACAAGTGCAGAGAATACCAACACATGAGAGAGCTTCAATTCAAAGTGGGAGATTTAGTCTTAGCACACCTCAAAAAAGAAAGGTTCCCAAGGGGAACATATAATAAGCTGAAGATGAAAAAGATAGGGCCATGTAAGATTTTACGAAAATTTGAGGCCAATGCTTATGAGATAGAATTACCAGATGGTGTGGGAATATCACCCATATTCAACATAGCAGATATGTATCCTTATAGAGTAGATGAAGCGAGAGGAGTAGAGAATAAGGAGGAAATTCAATGCGTCAAACATATGCCTGTAGATGAAAAGACGCAAATGGAAAAGATCATTGTCCAGAGAGTAGGAAAGAAGACCCGAAAGAAGACATATTTCGAATATTTGGTAAAGTGGAAAGGACACCCGATTGAAGATGCCAGTTGGGAAAGTGAAGCAGATATCCAGAAACATGGACAGAAGGTGCATGAACTCATGGATAGGAGTCCATGAATTTTTCAGCCGGAGGAGTATGATGTAGGAGCATCGCCAGCAAACGCAAGTGGAGGACAACTGGATATACACCAGCACGCATTTTGAAATTTAAAAGATGAAACATTAATGTAATATCTGAAAAGATATATTTGATTTTAATGTTTTGAGAATTGTAATACAGATCTTGAGCGTTCACTCTCATCTGTCGGTTGTAGGCATTTATTGTAATAAATGTAAAGTAGGTGGTAATATTTAATTCGATAAGATAGCTTAAGGTTGTAGGAGGGAAAAACTCAAGAATAATCCCTCATAGAGGTATTATCATCCTCATTTGTAATTAAGTTGTAGAGCAAGAGAGCATAGGAGGAGAGAAGAATAGAGATTGTAGAAGTTGTTTGAGAAGATAGTTGTTGCTATACAAACCATGTATAGAAGCACTTGAATTAATATAAGAATGCTTTGACCCAATTTCATGGTGTATTATGGTTGTCATATGTATCTATTGAATGATATGTTTATAACTTGCTTATATACTTTGTTATGCATTTGTTTCAATGCCGTGTATGTGCATGATTTCATGTTGAATGTATGAAGTCTGTGAGAAGAGTATGAGTTTCAATTGTTTCTCTTCTTGAGAATTCTTGCAAGGAGTGCAGTGAAAGTCCGCAAGGAGTGCGTCGACGATTTCTGAGTTTTATTTCAGAAAATCTCAGGAGAGATACCATTGATCTTATATTTGCAGAAGTGTAGGTATAGCACAGATCCGTGCAAGGTGTGCGTAAGCTGAGGAGAGTCTTAGAATTTTCCAACCCAAGTGAGAGGTTGAAGAACCTCTGTCGCAAGGAGTGCGTAGAGTTGTAGTTGTCGAATAACCATAGGTTATTGTGGAAGCCACAAAGAGTGTATGCAAGATTCCTTAGAATCCAGGATTTTGCAGCGAGAATCCAAGCTCAAGAAGGATAGAGACTTGGAGAAGTTCAAAGGAAGACGAGGTTTGAAGTTACCTCGTGGAATTAAGCTCAGAAGGGTCAACGCCGAGTCATTTGACGAGGAGTCTTTGAGAAACTGAACGGACGGTGGAAATTCTCGGAGGTAGAAGCACCGATTTTCCGTGGGTCATTGGATCCAGTTGATCTGCGGGAAGGATAAGGTCGAGTGTCTTTTCAACACTCGCAGGCCTAGAAGAAAGGGTATCCGTCAGATCCAGAGGAGCACGAACCGTTGATTTGGCGCTCTGAAATATCGACATTTTGGGAGTCGGAAGAGTGTGGAGGAAGCTGTAACTCAGAGGTCGCGAATCATGAAATCCCGATGTGATCTGGAGGAATCAGGACCATTGATCTGAGGTGAGGAAGTCATGAGTTCAGATATCGGGAAAAGGGAGCAAAGCTGCATCGTGAGTTCCCAATCCGCAAAATCCCGACGTGCTTAGAGGTGGCCCCAGGGTTTGA
The DNA here is from genome assembly GCA_010110895.2 of Picea sitchensis. NCBI lineage: Eukaryota > Viridiplantae > Streptophyta > Pinopsida > Pinales > Pinaceae > Picea > Picea sitchensis. The sequence goes on from SNQJ01S0072529.1 coordinate 105,739, forward strand.
CTGGAGGTCATATGGTAGAAGAATAAGAGAGGAGCTAGGGACTGTTAGCCCTATTTCAGGGTTTCGGGAATCAGAGGAGTCGAGGCGAATCGAAACGGAAGTCCTGAAATTGTGAAACGCAAAGCACCTTTGTTTAGGCTTGTGGTTGCAAGGGTAGAGCTCATGCCTAGTGCTTTCTCGCACAAGCGGGGTTCACAAAAGGAGACCTGTGGATTTTTTTTCGTGAAGGTTATAGTGTGGACCAAGGAGCCATTTCGGCTCATAGGAGTTGAAGATCCATAGACCGGGAGGTCAACAGACCCTTTGAGGTAGGGGCACTGCATCAGGTGGTATCAGAGCTAACAACTATTGTTTTCTGTAGAGGGAAGATAGAGGACAGTTGTGATTTGAATTCTGCGTGGACAAATTGAAACAATGCCTCCAAGAAGACGTCTAGAAAGAACTTTACCCAATCCAGCTATGGAAAGGGAAATGAGAGAACTTTGTGCTTGATTAGATGCTATGGAGACAACACATAGGCGAACACCTCATACTGGAGATATCAGTGAGGCTGAAAGCGAGAACAAACAAGGAGCAGAAGAAGCTATAGCCGAAAATGTTGCAGAAGAACGTTTATTTAAAGTTGTTGCAAGGATAGGTGCCAGAGAAAAGTTGGACATCTTGATGTATGAAGGCAACTTGGACATTGCGGAGCTACTAGATTGGTTTAGAGCTCTAGATAAATACTTCAACTATGAGGATATCGAAGAAGACAAGAAATTAAATCACGTTGTCACTAGACTGAAAGGACATGCAACACTATGGTGGGATGAATTGTAGGCTGACAGGTGTTGCAAGGGAAAACAAAGAATCAAAAGATGGGATGGAATGGTAGCAAAGATGAAATCCAAATTCATACCCAGAGATTACCAAATCAATCTGTTTCGAAGAATTCAAAATTTGAGATAGAAAGGGATGATAGTGAAGGAATACACTGAGGAATTCTACAGACTTAACATCAGAGCTGGTCATCATGAAAGTGATGATGAAAAGGTCGCCAGATATATGAATGGCCTGAAATATGAGATTCAGGATGAGATGTGCATGGTGACGATCAGAACTATAGAAAATTCTTATGAAGTCGCTCTAGAAGCAGAAGAGAAATTGGCCCAAAAGCAAGGTCAAAGGGGTAGAGGTAGAAGTTAGAGGAGAAGCAAAGCAATTTCCCAGGATAGAGTACAGAAGCCCAAGGATGAAGAGAAGAAACCTCATAACCACCTAGAAAGGGGAGGAAGTTCACAAGGAAGACAATATGCTGACAAGAACACTTTTCCTCGAGCAAGAGGAAGAGGAAGAGGCAAAGGACGTGAAGTAAAGTGTTTTGTCTGTGGGAAGATAGGACACAAATATTGGGAGTGTCCCGATAGAAAAAGGGATGGACGAGGCGAAGCTCACATTTCAGAAGCGCAAAGGTGAAATGTTGAGGCAGAAGATGCAGAAGGCGGAGATCCTTGATGATGAGGAAAATTATCTTGAAACCAAAGAAAGAGATGGGGAATCCAGTCCAGAGGAACAATTTGTTTAGAACTGCTTGCAAAACCAAGGATAGGGTATGCAAGGTGATAGTTGACAATGGAAGCACAAATAATCTAGTATCCACAGAGATGATGGAGAAGTTGGAATTGGAGACAATTGCACATCCGAATCCATATAAAGTTTCATGGTTGCAAAAAGGACATCAGGTAATAGTCACTAAACAATATTTAGTTGAATTTAAGATAAGGGGTTATAGAGATGAGATTTTATGTGACGTAATTCCCATGGATGTCTGTCATCTTTTGTTGGGGAGGTTGTGGTAATATGACAGAAATGTCATTCATGATGGAAGAGATAACACTTACACCTTGGAGAATAATGGTAGGACGCATATGTTGCTATCAATTGTAGACAAGAAGGCGAAAGAAGAAACAAGCAATACTATACTTCTCATGAGTGGGAAGGAACTTCTTGATGAAGTCAAGAAAGATCAAGAAATGTAGTTTGTTGTGGTTAGAAAACCTAGAGTCATCTTGACCAGTACCTCAATAGATGATCTACCTGAGGAAATTCAAGAACTACTATAGAATTTTTCTAATATAGTGGTGGATGATTTTTCTTGTTCATTGTCGCCCATCAGAAGTATAAGCCATCACATTGACCTTATACTAGGAGCGAGTTTACCAAACAAAGCAACGTACAGATTAACGTCACAGGAGAATGAAGAGGTCAAGAAGCAAGTCCAATATTTGATGAACAAAGGGTTGATTAAAGAAATCTTGAGTCCATGCATTGTACCAACAGTGTTATGTCCAAAGAAGGATGGTGGATGGAGAATATGTACAGACTCGAGGGCTATAAAAAAAATCACCATCAGGTATAGATTTCCTTTACCCATGATGGATGACTTGTTGGATTGCTTGAGTGGGGCACTTTGTTTTTCAAAAATTGATTTGAAAAGAGGATATCATCAGATTAGAATGAGGGAAGGTGATGAATGGAAGACAACATTCAAAACGAATGAAGGATTGTATGAATGGCTTATCATGCCATTTGGCTTGACGAATGCACCAAGTACTTTTATGAGGTTAATGAATGAAGTCTTGAAAGATTTTATTGGGAAGTTTGTAATTGTGTATCTTGATGATATACTGATCTTCAGTAAGACTGAGGAAGAACATTTGAGACATTTAACTCTAGTGATGAGGAGGTTGCAGCAAGAGAAGTTACTGATAAATCTGAAGAAGTTGTCTTTCATGAAGACAAAGCTTATTTATTTAGTCTTTGTGATCTCTTCAAATGAATTGAAGATGGATCTGGAGAAGGTAAAAGCAATCAATGAATGGTCGTCGCCAAGGAATATCTTTGAAGTCAAAATCTTCCATGGACTAGCCAGTTTTTACAGGAAGTTCATAAAAAAATTTAGTGGAATTTGTGCATCAATGATGGACACAGTCAAGAAAATACATAAATCTTTTCATTGGGCAGAGGAAGTGGAGAAAAGTTTCAAGTTGTTGAAAGAAAAGATAACTGAACAACCAGTTCTGGTTCTGCCAGATTTCAGTAAAACATTTCAAGTGAGATGTGACGCAAGTGGATTTGCGATTGGAGCAATCTTAAGTCAAGACAATAAACCAGTTGCATACTTCAGTGAGAAGCTGAACGATGCCAAAAGGAATTATTCCACATATGATAAAGAGTTTTATGCAGTCACATAGGCGCTAAAGAAATGGAGGCACTACCTGGTTCCAAAAGAGTTTGTTTTGTATAGAAACAACCAGGCCTTACAGTTTATAACCAGACAAGAGAAATTGAACTAGAAACATGCAAAATGGGTTCAGTTCATGCAGAACTTTACTTTTGTTATAAATCACATTTATGGAAATGATAACAAGGTTGTTGATGCATTGAGCAGGAAATGTTTGATTCTGCAGGAGTTTTGAGTGAAGACCTTAGGTTTCGATAGCCTTAAGGAAATGTACATAGATGATTCAGATTTCAAGGACGCTTATGAAGCATGCGATAATCCTATTCTGAGAGACAGAAGCCAATGTATTGAATACTTGATTCAAGACAGACTATCGTTTAAAGGAAATCAGTTGTGTATCCCAAAGAGTTTTATGAGATAAAACCTTTTGAAGGAAAAACATAGTGGGGGATTGGCTGGATATTTCGGCCATGATAAAACATTTGCGAAACTAAATAGTTTGTATTATTGGTTAAGAATGAGGATAGATGTCAGAAAATTTGTCAACAGATGCAGAATCTACCAGCACGCAAAGGGGAAAAGACAAAATATTGGGTTGTATCAACCATTGCCAATACCAGAGAGGACGTGGGACGCGGTAAGCATGGATTTTTTCATTGGATTTCCAAGGACACAGAGAGGTTATGATTCCATATTTGTGGTAGTATATAGATTTTCCAAAATGACACATTTCATTCCATGTCAGAAAACCAGCGATGCAACACACATTGCAAATCTGTTTTTTAAAGAAGTTGTTCGACTTCATGGTTTACCCAAGAGTATTGTTTCAGACAGAGATACCAAATTTGTTGGTCATTTCTGGAGGACACTATGGAAGAAGTTGGGGATGAATCTATATTTTAGCTCAACATATCACCCTCAGACGGATGGACAGACTGAGGTAGTAAATTGAAGTTTGGGGGACTTATTGAGGAGTTTAGTAACTGAACACCATAGTCAGTGGGATCAAATTCTGCCACAGGCGGAATTTGCATATAATGACTCACCTAATAGGAGCACATGACAGAGCCCATTCCAGATACTATATGGAATGCATCCAAGAGGATTATCTGAGTTGAGAGACTTAGAGAAGAGTGAGTTCAGGAGTGTTGGAGCAGAAGATATTGCAGTAGAGATGCATGATCTCCACAATAAGATTAAAGAGTGGTTGTAGAGTTCCAACCAGGAATACAAGCACAGAGAAAACCAACGCAGGAGAGAGCTTCAATTTGAAGTGGGAGATTTAGTCTTAGCACACCTCATAAGAGAAAGGTTCCCAAGGGGAACGTATAATAAGTTGAAGATGAAAAAGATAGGGCCATGTAAGATTTTACGGAAATTTGAGGCAATGCTTATGAGATAGAATTACCAGATGGTGTGGGAATATCACCCATATTCAACGTAGAAGATCTGTATCCTTATAGAGAAGATGAAGAGAGAGGAGTAGAGAATCAAGAGGAAATTTAGTGGGTCAAACAGATGCCTGTAGCTAAAAATACATAGATGGAAAAGATCATTGACCAGAGAGTAGGAAAGAAGACCTGAAAGAAGACATATTTTGAATATTTGGTAAAGTGGAAAGGACACCTGATTGAAGATGCCAGTTGGGAAAGTGAAGCAAATATCCAGAAACATGGATAGACGGTGCAGGAACTCATGGACATGAGTCCATGAATTTTTCATCCAGAGGAGTATGTTGCAGGAGCATCGCTAGCAAGCACAAGTGGAGAACAACTGGATATACACCAGCGCGCATTTTGAAGACATTTTGAAATTTAAAAGATGAAACATTAATGTAATATCTGAAAATATATATTTGCTTTTAAAGTTTTGGGAATTGTAATACAGATCTTGAGCGTTCGCTCTCATCTGTCAGTTGTAGGCATTTAATGTAATAAATGTAAAGTAGGTAGTAATCTTTAATTCAATAAGATAGATTAAGGTTGTAGGAGGGAAAAACTCAAGAAGACTCCCTCATAGAGGTATTATCATCCTCATTTGTAATTAAGTTGTAGAGCAAGAGAGCATAGGAGGAGAGAAGAACATAGATTGTAGAAGTTGTTTGAGCATATAGATGTTGCTATAGAAACCATGTACAGAAGCACTTGAATTAATATAAGGATGCTTTGACCCAATTTCATGGTGTATTATGGTTGTCGTATGTATCTATTGAATGGTATGTTTATAACTTGCTTATATACTATGTTATGCATTTGTTTCAATGTTGTGTATGTGTGTGATTTCATGTTGAATGTATGAAGTCTGTGAGAAGAGTACGAGTTTCAATTGTTTCTCTTCCTGAGAATTACGACAAGGAGTGCAGTGAAAGTCTGTAAGGAGTACGTCGACGATTTTTGAGTTTTATCTAAAAAAACCTTAGGAGAGATACCATTGATCTTATATTTGCAGAAGTGCAGGTACAACACAGAGTTGTGCAAGGTGTGCGAAGGTTGAGGAGAGTCTTAGACTTTTCCAACCCAAGTGAGCGGTTGAAGAACCTCTGTCGCAAGGAGTGCGTAGAGTTGGAGTTGTCGAATAACTAGAGGTTATTGTGGAAGCCACAAAGAGTGCGTGCAGGATTCCTTAGAATCCAGGAGTTTGCAACGAGAATCCAAGCTCAGGAAGGATAGAGACTTGGAGAAGTTCAGAGGAAGATGAGGTTTGAATTCACCTCGTGGAATTAAGATCAGGAGGGTCGATGCCGAGTCATTTGACGAGGAGTCTTTAAGAACCTGAACGGACGGTGGAAATTCTTGGAGGGAGAAGCGTCGATTTTCCGTGGGTCATTGGATCCAATAGATCTGCGGGAAGGATAAGGTCGAGTGTCTTTTCAACACTCATAGGCCCAGAAGAAAGGGTAGTCATCAGATCCAGAGGAGCGTGAGCCGTTGATTTGGTGCTTTGAAATATCGACATTTCAGGAGTCAGAAGAGTGTGGAGGAAGCTGTAACTCGGATGTCGCAAATCGCAAAATCCTGACGCGATCTGGACCGTCAGATTGTGGAGGAATCGGAACCATTGATCTGAGGTGAGGAAGTTGTGAGTTCGGATAATGGGAAAAGGGAGCAAAGCTACATCGCGAGTTCCCGATCCGTGAAATCCTGATGTGCTCGGAGGTGGACCCCAAGGTTTGACTGGAGGTCATATGGTAGAAGAATAATGGAGGAGCCAGGGACCATTAGCCCTATTTTAGGGTTTCGGGAATAGAAGGAGTCGAGGCGACTCGAAACGGAAGTCCCGAAATCATGAAACACAAAGCACCTTTGTTTAGGCTTGTGGTCATCGTCGGTGGTCACGTGGGTAGAGCTCGCGCCTAGTTCTTGCTTGCACATGGAGGGTTCACAAAAGGAGACCTGTGGATTTTTTTTCGTGAATGTTCCAGTGTGGACCAAGGAGCCATTTCGGCTCAGAGGATTTGAAGATCCATAGACCAGGAGGTTAGCAGACCCTGTGAGGTAGGGTCACCGCGTCATTCAAGGAAAATATACAATGGAAATATCAAAGAAGTTTAGTATGATAGAATATAAAAACATCGTGATAGACTTGAACAAATTGAATGATGATGATTCAGACAAGATTGATCCACAACTGATTTGATCATTAATGTATCTGGTTAACATCAGACCTGATTCATGCTATGCATTGAATATGCTTAGCAAATCCATGAGCTAGTCGAGACAGTAAAGCATTTATTGAGATATACAAGAGGCACGGTTTGATATGGTCTGTGATATGCATCCAAGTGTGAAATTGAGTTTGCAGGGATATGCCTATACAGATATAGAAGAGAGTACAGTGGACAAGAAGAGCACATCCAGTTTTTTTATTACCGTGAAGGCTTCCATGGTTTCCCGATGCAACAGGAAACAAAACTCTGTGGCCTTGAGTACCACAGAAGCAGAGTATATAACATCGAGTGTCCGAAGCAATGTTGCTCCACAAGCTTCTGACAGATTTACTTGATCATGAGACAGATTCTATGATGATAACAAGAGTCGTGTGTAAATATTTTCGAGAGCCAAGTGTTTCATGATAGATCGAAACATGTTGAGATAAAACATCATTATATCAGAGATATGATGCAGAGGAAAATAGTACACATGCAGTACCTTCCTACACATGAGAATATTGCAAACATCTTCACCAAATTAACTTGGTGAAGAATACCTCCCTAGTTGAGAGGGAGTGTTGATGACTACAGCCAAGACAAAGTTCGTAGTACATCTGTGTGAGACTTGGCATGATGAAGAATTCCTCCCTAGCTGAGAGGGAGTGTTGATGATTGCAGCTATGTGAGACATTCTCCAGCTTACAAACATGATAGATGTTGATGATTGCAGCTATGTGAGACATTCTTCGGCTTACGAACCTAAGAGAAAGCCCCTGAGAGGGGTGTGTGTGGTTCCTATCTAAGACAGAGTTGGAACGTAGATACGGCCTCCTCACAGAGAGTTGAGAAGAACTCCATATGATTATCATGTGTCACTCAGTGAGAAAGGAGATCTACTGAGTTGGACGTGCATGTGGCTGAGCACAAGGTGAACGTGTGAAATCCTAAAGCGTTGGGTTCATCGTCATGAGAACAAAAATGAAGATGATGTATTAGCCTCCTCTGAGCAAAATAGTTGATGAGAAACTCCATATGAATCTCTTGTGTAATGTAGTACGAAAGAAGATTTGTTGAGTGGACGTGCTTGTGGACGAGCACAAGTGAACGTGATCCTAGTGGTTGAGCACTTGTGAAGAAGTGGTTCTTCTGTGTAATGCAGTGAGCCAAAGATATGGACATTCCTATGGATGTGCCCCTAGTGGATGAGCACTAGTGGGTGTACAAGATCCCTTACTATATTGTTCAAGAGAAAGACCTGCTTGTAACCCTAATTGTAATTAAAGGGTACAGGTCAGCCCCACCTTAATGTGTTTAATATTTAATGTAAAAGATAATTAATCTGGTTAATATTAATTATATTGTGAGCTAGTGAGGTCGGCCCTGTTGTGCCAATAGACACTTATGTTCATAGGTCAAGTCTAATATAAGTAAAGGTAGATTCCCCATTGTGGAATCATATGTTACACGTGAGTTTGGAAATTTCAGCAAGTACACCTTCTTGGGAAAAGTGCACACCTCTCTTGGGCGCTAGTCTTCTAGGGTTTGAACACCCTCTTGTGTGCTAGGTTTTATTGGTGATGAAGGTCTTTCTCTTGAAGAATATAGCAAAGGATTTTTGTTGGGTTTTCTTCCCTTGTTGAGAAGGGTTTCCCATGATACTTCTTGTGTTCTTGTGCATGGTGTTTCTTCTTGTGATCTTGGTTGCTACAACATTATTGGTTATGGTTAAGTTAAATGCAAAAATGGGATGAACTTCATGCTTAACCTTGCTTATTGAAAAATCAACACTAAGGACTTTGGGTCCCATTCTCATGGATTTTAAGAAATTAACCATGCAATTCAACCAGGGGGGGAAACAATATAAGTTCCAAGGCATCACCGTCGGTTCCTTGGAGATCATCAGTTCCCATTGCATGAAAAAGCTACTCAAAAAAGGTCATTATGGAATTATTGCTCAACTCCATGCCATTCAAGCCACTGAGACACCCTTTGTGTCGTCGGACCTCCAATCCATCCTCTCTAAACATCAAGTGGTCTTTTCCACTCCCCAGGGACTCCCTCCTT
>SNQJ01S0072529.1:117997-129850 GCA_010110895.2 Picea sitchensis
AATCTTTTAAAGGATTAAATTCAACTATTAACAAGTATCTAATAGCTATTTGAAAGACAAACGAAACATTCAAATTGAGATTGTTATACTAATTCGAGATCAAAACAAAACTAAAATCAAATGACTACAGAGATGCATATACTATGTTTCGTTTGTTATCACAAAATCGGGTGAACAATATCATATCGAATAGTAATGAAATCATTTCATATCAGATTGAAATCGATACAATTAAAACAAATCATAGGCAATTGTTAAGTTGCCTTATCAACAGGAAACACGATCGAATCTAAACAAGATCATTTTCAAATCGACATAACTGTATTGACATAACAAACAATCCATGCCATGAGCGAATTAAATCAAAACTGGCGCGTAAATGTTCACAAACGAAATCATAATGAGATCAATCAACAGTATATATAGGATTAGTTCAATCGTTTGTTATTTCTATTTGGGGCAAACAAACTCGATTGACATTGAACGAAACCGTTCATTTCAAAACGAATTATAACCGAATTTGACAGAGACAACATTTGTCGATCTTGGTTTAACCAACTCGTTTTGCAAATCGAAATCAAACAGAGTAGCATCTATGATACAAATCCAACTCATAAAAATCATCGTATTAACTGAAGATACACAACAATCCAATCAAGACAAGAGCGAATCGAATAGTTGGGGTTTAACATAGTCTTCGTGAATAAAAAACGTTCAATGATTCAGGCATAGATATCATTTGCACAGGCTTAAATGAGAATATTGTTTCCATAAAAACATAGTCGTTCTTTCCAAATCGGAATCGATCAGAGTTGTATTCCTAATTTTAGAAGATTACATCATGTCAATTGAAACTCACGAAGTCGTTCCAAAATCACAGCATACAAACTAAATTAGAGCCGATATAATCTAACCATAACGAAATCATACCAAGTCAAAACATGATCGTGCTCTAAATTTAGCATGAAAACCTCCTGTTCAGATTAGATACAAAACAAATCCAATCGAAAGCAAACCATCGATTTCGTTAACTGAACAAACAAACAAACGAATCAAATCCGATGAAAACCTATCAATTTCTAAACTAGGCATGACCGAATCATTTAATCAAATCATAACCTCATTCAATTTTAGCAAAACGAAAACAATGTATAGGATGAACAACATTATGACAGATCCATTTCAAAGGATAGACAGAGCTATTTGAAAACCAAACTCACATCATTATATTAATCCGAGGAATTCACAAAACAAAATTGATACCTAAATTCATACCTGGATGACGAGCAGACGGCTTGATCATGACATTTTGGAATTGACGACGGCTGTAGCTGATTCAACATTCCTAAAAACAATGGAACCAGTGGTTATCTGCTTCCTATCAGTTGCTTGCAGCTTGTCCCTTTGGTTGGTCAACACTGCAACTTGGTTTTCCAATGATTGGATCTTTGACTGTAGTAAAGGGATGTCTATATAGTATCGTTCCAACCACACATCACATTGGTCACATGACGATTGTCCGGGCTTCGAAAAAGCATGTGAGGGTTTGGTTATATTGCCGAGGGTTTCGTTAGGTAGCTTGATCCCAGGGTAGCTAGGGTTTTTCCTTAGGCAAGGGGGTAGATTAGAAACGAAGTCATAAGGTGGCTCAGAGCACAGACCCTGTGAGTAAGGGTACTCACTAGCTAGGAAGCGTTCTATGTCAGAGTCTGAATCCTCACTAAGGACTATGGGCTTCTGATCAACACTAGGTTTAGGCTTATTCCTAGCCATTCTCGAGATAAGCCGAGCATTCTTTTTACCTTTTCCATCAACAGTAGGGTTACCCCTAACCTTTTTTCTCACAGGCTTTTTTATAGCCTCGGCCTTGTCTTCTAATACGTCGGGTAAGTCAATATCAGTGTCGATCGAGGGTTTAGGAGAAGGAAGTAGTACATGGAAGGGCACGGGTGGCTCGACCTTGGTTTCACTAACCATAGGATTGTCAACTTGGACGGGCTCGACATCAACAAAACCATTTCGATAGATAAAAATTTTCCAGCTATCACTGTGGCGATTCAAGTGATGAACAACTATGAGTCTGATTAGGCCATGGTGGAACAGGCTACTATCGGCCTTCTCCCTTTTAAACCTTTTTGACATTTTATAAAGGCTACGTTGGAAGTAGAAATGCATATTTAATGGATAACCCATAAAATTCATTAACAAACGAAGGTGGTAGAGAAAAACGAGTCCATATCGACCCTCACAGGTCATGAATTGTTTGAACACCATCAAAAGATTATGCCATCGTGGTTTAAGTGTGGAAATGGGCATACCTCTGTCACAGGATGTGACCTTTCGTGAGACGAACAGTAGTGGCCATGGCACCTCCTCGACCTTAGAGTTTTTAAACCAACGTTGGCCCAAGGATGGTAACCCTGTAGCAGAGCTAATAAACTCCTCACTGATTTCCAACTGAATATCACCCACCTTGGCCCTACAGCCATCAAAAGTCAGGGTGAACTGTTGTGCAACAAATAGATTGAAACCCTCGAATCGTTGTACAAAGGTGAGCCAACCGTTATCCTCTAAGTCTTTCCAGGCATTGTCAAACAGTAGCAAGGCTTGGCTACCGTTCGGCTCGATTCGCACCACCGGTACCATGGAGCCAAGCACACGGTAAGTCCAGGATTTGGATCATATCACACACAGGAGCAGAGTGCACGAAGGGTTACCCGAGCTAGCAGAGGTGAAACAAGGATAAGGGATAGGCATAAATGACATCGTGCGAAGGTGGTGGAGATATTTGTTGGCCATGCATAATAGTTATTGCTAAGGTACAACCGTCGACGCTTATAGCTGTTCAACCCACTATTGTATAGTTTAACAATTATGTCATTTGCCCGACCAACGAAACCAATAGTAAGTGTATTAATCATTCGTGCAAGCAATGGTTATACCATAGTTTTAAAACTAAACATATGAATCGAAATCAATACCAAGTGTTTAACCATAATACCAATGCTTTTACGAAGCCAATGTGCAAAGTAATTTGATCAAATAACATGTAAATCCAACTGCCAATGCATCGCAATTTAATGAAACGAAATTACATAATCAATCAAAGAATGTCCAATGAGTACAGATCGAAAAGGGTTTTGCAAACTGCATAGTGATAAGTGAAATATAAATGCAATGGACATATCAACAAGAATGATAACGAAAATTCAATACTGATTTTAATGCGACTTTGAAAGACCGAGTTTTCATGCTTACAGTCGTGAAAACAAAACGAAAGTAAGTGTGCAAATGGCGCAAATAATAAAAGTGTCGTTTATTTGAGAATTGCGACGAAAAATTAATGTTTGCAAAACATTGGTGTAGGCAGCTTATAGGACAATGGAAAGATGTGAATTGGCTGCCAACACCTGTGTAACTCAGTGAGAAAGGAGATCTACTGAGTTGGACATGCATGTGGCTGAGCACAAGGTGAACCTGTGAAATCCCAAAGTGTTGGGTTCATCGTCATGAGAACAAAAAAGAAGATGATGTATTAGCCTCCTCTGAGCAAAATAGTTGATGAGAAATTCCAGATGACTCTCTTTTGTAATGCAGTAAGAAAGAAGATTTGTTGAGTGGACGTGCTTGTGGACGATCACAGGTGAACGTGATCCTAGTGGTTGAGCACTTGTGAAGAAGTGGTTCTTCTATGTAATGCAATGAGCCAGAGATATGGACATCCCTATGGATGTGCCCCTAGTGGATGAGCACTAGTGGGTGTACAAGATCCCTTACTATATTGTTCAAGAGAAGGACCTGCCTGTAACCGTAATTGTAATTAAAGGGTACAGGTTGGCCCCACCTTAATGTGATTAATATTTACTGTAAAAGATAATTAATCTGGTTAATATTAATTATATTGTGAGCTAGTGAGGTCGGTCCTGTTGTGCCAATAGACACTTTTGTTCATAGGTCAAGTCTAATATAAATAAAGGTAGATTCCCCATTGTGGAATCATATGTTACACATGAGTCTGGAAATTTCAGCAAGTACACCTTCTTAGGAAAAGTGTGCACCTCTCTTGGGCGCTAGTCTTCTAGGGTTTGAGCACCCTCTTGTGTGCTAGGTTTTATTGGTGATGAAGGTCTTTCTCTTGAAGAATATAGCAAATGATTTTTGTTGGGTTTTCTTCCCTTGTTGAGAAGGGTTTCCCATGATACTTCATGTGTTCTTTTGCATGGTGTTTCTTCTTGTGATCTTGGTTGCTACAACATTATTGGTTATGGTTAAGTTAAATGCAAAAATGGGATGACCTTCATGCTTAACCTTGCTTATTGAAAAATCAACACCAAGGACTTTGGGTCCCATTCTCATGGATTTTAAGGAATTAACCATGCAATTCGACCAGGGGGGGCAACAATATAAGTTTCAAGGCATCACTGTTGGTTCCCCGAAGATCATCAGTTCCCATTGCATGAAAAATCTGCTCAAAAAAGGTCATTCTGGAATTATTGCTCAACTCCATGCCATTCAAGGCACATAGACACCCTTTGTGTCGTCGGACCTCCAATCCATCCTCTCTAAACATCAAGTGGTTTTTCCCACTCCCCAGGGACTCCCTCCTTCCCGTGGTGTTCATGATCATTTCATTCCCCTTGTCCCCAGAATCCTTCCTCCCAATATTCGTCCTTATCGTCATCTCGTTTCCCAAAAAAATGAAATTGGGAAAATTGTTCAAGAATTGCTCAACGTAGGTGTTAGCTTCCCTAGTACGAGTCTGTACTCTTCTCCTGTGGTCATGGTCCTTAAGAAAGAAGGTTCTAGGTGCATGTGTCCTGACATCCGCAGCCTCAAAAAACTCACCATTAAAGACAAATTTCTCATTCTTGTCATTAATGAGCTCTTGGATGAATTGAGTGGCGCCCAATTCTTTAATAAACGTGGTCTTCATTCTGGCTACCACCAGATACATATGAATGAGGTAGACATTCCTAAGAGTATATTTAGAACTCACGAGGGACACTATGAGTTTTTGGTCATGCCCTTTGGCTTGTGTAATGCTCCCTCCACTTTCCAAAGCCTCATGAATTATGTCTTCCATCATTTTCTTCGTCATTTTGTCTTAGTTTTCTTTGATGATATCCTCATCTATAGTAAAACCTGGACAACCCATCTTGCTCATGTGGATCGAGTTCTCCATCTACTCTCTCAGCACCAACTTTTCTTCAAACAAACTAAATGTGCTTTTGGTGCCTTGGAGGTCGAGTACTTAGGTCATCTTGTTGGCAAGGTTGGTGTCAGGGTGTATCCTAAAAAGATTGAAGCTATGCAATATTGGCCTCACCCAAAGAATCTCAAAATCTTGCATGGATTTTTGGGTTTAACAGGTTATTATCGCAAGTTTGTTAAGAATTATGGAAAGATTGTGGCACCTATCATTACTCTCCTTAAAAAGAATTCTTTCACTTGGACTTTAGCAGCTGCTTAGGCTTTTCAAACCTTGAATATGGCCATATGCACCACTCCAGTCTCGATCCTTCCTGATTTCAAAAAGGCCTTTGTCCTAGAATGTGATGCTTCCGGGAAAGGAATTGGAGCAGTCCTTATGCAAGAGGGTCGGCCTTTGTCCTTTACCAGAAAACAACCGTCAGAGAAAAAATTGGGCAAATCAATCTATGAAAAGGAAATGTTGGTTATTCTGCATGTCGTGGATATTTGGCACCCTTATATATTGGGGCAACGCTTCCAAATTAAGACAGATCATCAAAGCCTCAAGTATTTTATGGAACAACTCCTTTCCTCTCTAGAGGAACAAAAATGGGTGACTAAGCTCTTTGAATATGATTATGAGATCATTTACAAGAAAGGAAAAAACAATGTGGTTGGTGATGCACTTTCCAGAAAATATGAAGATGAGGGGTCCCTTTTTTCTCTCTCCTTCATTGTACCAGATTGCCTCCAAGTTGTTCGCCAGGAATGGCTACAAAATCCCAAAAGTTCGCATCTGATACAACAAATGCAGACCAATTCTCCAGTTTCCCCAAGGTAATCTTGGCTCAATGATGAGCTTCGATACAAAGGTCGTTTGTATTTAAGTAAACAATCAAAACTTAAATCCACAGTACTTTCTGAGCTTCATGCTACACCCACTACTGAGCACTCAGGGTTTACCAAAGTCTATGACCGGGTCAACCGTTCTTTTTTCTAGGATGGTATGAAACATGACGTTCACAATTTTGTGGTAGAATGTGATGTTTTTCAATGCAACAAGGGAGAACCAGTCAAAGCTCCTAGCACACTACAATCGCTTCTGATTCCACCTGCTATTTGGAGGGATATATCTATGGATTTTATTGTAGGCTTACCTAAATCAGGCAATAAATCAATCATCATGGTGGTAGTTGATCGTCTTTCCAAGTATGCTCACTTATGTGCTCTTCAACACCCATTTACAACCTCCATTGTGGCTCAACTTTTCATGGATCAGGTCTTCAAGCTTCATGGCATGCCTCATTCTATTGTTTCTGATCACGACTCAACTTTCACCAGCAATTTTTGGCAAGAACTGTTCAAGCTACAAGGCACCCAATTGCATCTCAGCACAACATATCATCCCCAGACTAATGGTCAAACTGAAGTTGTCAACAAGTGTTTGGAAACATATTTGAGGTGTTTTGCATCAGAAAGGCAAAATCAGTGGACTCAATGGTTCCCACTAGTTGAATGTTGGTACAACACTTCTTACCATACAACTACCTACATGACTCCTTTTGAAGCGGTATAGGGACAAAATCCACCTTTAGTTCTCTCATACTTTCCAGGTGTCTTGAAGGTCCAGGCGGTTGACCAAACACTTAAAGTTTGAGAGGCTATTCTCCGTACCCTCAAAGAAAATTTGGTCATGGCCCAAAATCGCATGAAGAAACAAGCAAATCAAGGTTGCTCTGAATGTCAATTTGCAGAAGGAGATTAGGTCTTTCTTTGACTGCAACCTTATAAGCAAAATTCCCGCAAGGCTGACCATTGTCAAAAACTGGTTTCTGGGACAGGTGGGACATGTGGGACAGGTGGCCTATCAGTTAGATTTGCCCGGTCCTTCTAAGCTCCATGTTGTTTTTCATGTTTCTTGCTTAAAGAAGGTGATTGGAACTAAGTGCCAAACTCAAACCAACCTTCCCGAGTTGGATGAAGAAGGCTCCATTTGGCTACAACCACAAGCAATTTTGGACCAGTGGGAGTGTCGTCTGCGTCAGTGCATCATCAAGGAAGTGTTAGTCCTGTGGAAAGATACAACTCCAGCAAATGCCACTTGGGAACCAACTACCATTTTGCAACAATTTCCTCATTTTGAGGACAAGGTTGTTTTTAAGGGGGAGGACATGTTATGGACCTAACCCCTCACGTAGGTAGAATAATATATTTCCATATAATAAAGGTCAATATTGATAAGGCCTAGCAATAAGGAAGAATAAGTCAAATGTAAGAAGACCTAATAGAAGTTTCTGCTTCTAGAAGGATCTTCCTCTAGATTGTTCTTTTGGATAGACATATTTAGTATAAATAGGAGTAGAGGGTATGATAAGTTTTTTCTTGGATATTATTGTAATAGAGCTCTGCTCTGCTGAAGGTTTCCCCCTCGAAGAGGCAACTGAACATTGCTCTCAGTGATCAAAGTGCTCTTTTTGGTGTTATTTTGGTATTATTCCTTGTGCCGACAAGTGGGCTCAAGGGGTCTCTTTCAAGCTATTTGGGCTCCTTGGATCAACTCATGGAGCTCAATTTTTCATATACTAATTTAGATGGGGTTGTTCCCAATGAGTTATTCTCTCTGCAAAATATTCAAGTGCTAGATCCGAGCTTCAACAATCTCTCTAGCCCATTGCCCACTCCAAAAGGACTTCATTCAATCCAATTCATCAATGTTTCAAGCAATAAATTTTCAGATAGGATTCCCCACCTTGGCCTTATTTCAAATATGATTTCCCTTAATGTTAGTAACAATTCCTTCACTGGTCCAATTTCAATAGTTATTTTCAGGAATTTGAGCTCAATCAGCGTTTATTTCTTGGTGAATGAATTTGAGGGACCCCTTGGTGAAGGGATGCACGAATGTAGCCTACTTGAGGAGGTTTGAGTGGGTTTCAACAATCTTATGGTATTTCTTCCAAAGGATATATATATGATGTATTATCCCTCCTGAAGCTCTCTGTGCTCGTCAATAGGTTTTCTCGAGTTCTAAATTAAGATATTGGCTACTTGTCAAATCTTACCATTTTGTCTCTCTATGGAAATAACTTCATAAGAAATCTTCCCCTGTAGCTTGGAAAGCTTAAGAAGTTGGAGCAACTTGTTCTCTATAGCAATCAGTTTAGTGGGTGGTTGTGAACTTCTTTATCTCATTGTAACAAATTGAAAATAATCAACTTGAGAAACAATTCTCTGAGTGGAGAGATCAATCTTAATTTGAAGAGATTTGCGCATTGATGTTTCTGGATTTGAAGAGATTTCCTGACTTGATTTCTCTTGATCTAGCTATCAATCAATTATCTAGTCACCTTCCACCTACTTTATCAACTTGCATAAATATCAAGTCATTAAGTCTGTCAAAAACAAGCTTGAAGGTCAAATCCCAGAGTGCATGAGAAATCTCAAACAATATCCTGAGAAATATCACAAAAGCCCTTCAGGTTTTTCAGGACTTAAAGAATCTCAGCACTTTCATTTTGTTTAAGAACTTCCATCAGGATTCCATTCAGGAAGACATCAAGGGATTTGAAGGGCTTCAGATTGTTACCCTTTGAAATTGTACTCTTTTGGGGCAATTCCCCTTCTGGTTGAAGAATTGTGCAAAGTTACAAGTATTGGACCTTTCCTAGAATAACCTCACTGGAAGCATTCTTCCTGGGATAGGTAGTATCTAGTCTCGTTTTTACTTGGATATTGCAAACAATTCCCTCTTTGGATTGATTCCTCTTGAACTCACAAAGCTTCCCAACTTAATATCTAATAAAAATATCATTGATATAAATCAAACTTCCTTTGAGTTACCACTAATTGTTAAGCACAATGAAAAATCATCTAGACTATAGTACAATCAGTTTTCCAAGTTTCCTCCTGCCTATACTTGAGCAGTAATAAAATCCCAACCTACCTGTACATAACTCCATATAAAATGTAAAGAAGTATGTAGATTGCAGAAACATACTTGCTATGCAACGTACTTTGGATGTCATGATCATTTATATGTAGAATAAAGAATGCTTACATAAACTGGTAATTGAAACAAAAAGAATGCTTGTGTGATATACAATAAGTTGTATTGTTAACTCGATGATTCTATAATTTTTGTTTTCCTTATTTTGATATTTTTTAATGAAAACCATGGAGCTAGTGTGTTAGGAGGCCTAATAAAGGTTAGGTGTGAACTATAGTATGTGACATTAGAGGTTTGGTTAACTATCTCATTATCCCTTAGTGTGATCATCTTCAGATATATCATATTACCAGTACTACAGTCCTGCTTGGGTCCTATGTCAATAATCAGAATTGTAAGATTTTCTTTGGTTCTAGTGTTTATATTTCAAATTAGTAATTATATTCTTCTTCATTTATTTTTTTCCTGATCTTGGACTACTAGATCTAATGTTTCCTACCGTATTAACATTTCCAATACCATTGCCTTCTCCACTCCACTAGAATGGCATTGCATGGAAGTAGATTATGGATACTTACTCTGAACACAGAATAATATTAACATCATCTAAAACTATTGCTTATATGAACCGTCATAACTGCAAAATAAAGGACATTATCAGCTTCTTTAACCTTAAAATTTAGGAATTGTTAAACAACCTTTTTTTTCGCATTGTCATTCTATCAAAAGGAAATTTGTTGTTCATCACTATATAATCTAGAGTTCAACACCAAGAAATAAGAATTTATCTTGTGCCTTTTGCATCTCCTCTTAATTTTTCTTTTGAATCTAATATCCTTTATATTTTCCCCAGGGCCTGCACTAGGTACTATAATACCTTCTGGAATCCTACATTTTCCCCTTTTACTGTAATTTCTTATTCAAATTGTCACCTCTACTACAACTTGTAATTTTTCCCAAAAGTCTCCTTGGGACAAGAGACTTTTACTACAAATGCTAAGTGCAAATATTTATAATAACACTAAAGGGAGGAGATTAACCTTCCATTATTCCTCATGATTGATTTTCTTCTCGGTAGTTTCATTATAAAAGAGACAAACATTATTTTCACAATAGGCTTTGAGACAAACAAATCGTTTGAGTTCAAAATTCACTCTGTCAAAGAAAGGAGGTTCCCCTACTTTTATGCCTTAGGCACAAATCTATTCCGTGGTTTTGGTTCAAGGACATGGAATTGCAAGTTCATTTTTCTCATAGTTTCAAGTTCTAGAGGTCATTTCTTCAAATTCTTGGAGACAAGCAATGCGTTAGGCTCAAAATGAGCTCGGACAATCATTGAGAACTTTTTTGGCATCGAAGGTTGGATTGATTGTTTGCACTCACATAATTCTTATTTTCACTAAAATTATAAGGTGTGTGATGTCAACATGTTGGCTTGATAGGGGTTCAATATGTTAGTCTTTTGGCACTTTTAGTTTGAGTCCCATTTTATTTATTGGTTTTTAATTTTCATAAATTTATATTTTTTGTTTTATATTTTTTGTCATGGTATCTTTTTATTGGTTGATAGCTTGATCATTATAAAGTCGACATCTTAAATTATTAATTTATTTTTTTATGTTTAAGGAAAATGAGCTCTTATCCAATCAAAAGAAGTTTTAGGTCATACTCCAAAACCTAAAAATAAGTTGAACTTGTCACCAATATCCACTAAAAACCCAGTATACATTGTAACAATTACTATATGCCTAACTAAATGCTCACAGTCAAAATCTTATTCAAGATTGGATGAAAAATATTCAGAAAATTTCAAACTTCTATGCTAGAAAAGAAGTTATTTCATGAAAATTTGTGAACATTCTTCCCAAGGAAATATGGAAGGAAGGGCGTGCAGCTACTGGATTGTTTTATGCCGGCAAAGAAGACTGTTTTGGAACAATGGCCTTCAAAGAGTTTTTAGAGAATTTTTTCGAATAAATAATAAATTAAACAAATACAAATGGAACCAATTTTTATGTCTCCCCGAAGGTGCACCGACAAAGTTATTGCCAACTTCAAGCCAGGAACACACTTTTTGAGGTACAAGTTCATTTGAAAATTTGTATGGTCACTTTCTACCAAAATCAACATTGTCTATGAAATCCTTGAAATTAAACCAATGGAGTAGTAAAAAGGGATTTCAACAAACAAGCCTTGATAAAATAAAATAAGACAACTTTCAGTAATTTGCCTAAAGTTTAAATTACATAACAATGTTAGATCAAACCATGATAACTTTGTGGTTAAGTTACTCTGTGGATTACAGGGTAGTTTTGCCAATGAACTGTTGGGCGATGCTTTCTATGCATTCATGTTGGCGCTAAATTTAGTCGACACTTAATAAATTAGTTTTTCTAGTTAAACAAGGTTTTCTAGTAAATTATTGATCCATTCCTTACTCTCTCTCTTGGAAGAGTCACATTCAGAAATTGAAAGATAGCAATGTAATAACTTAAAGTCTGCATAAACCTAGGGAAAAATAGTGCAGTATTGGTGTTAGATTCTTGCGCCACGAATGTCAACACCTTTGGAACCAATCATTTTTCCATTCCTATTATATGTTCTCAATGGTTGCTTGTATTTACACTCTTATCATGCATATGATGGAGCTGAAAGGCAACATTCACAGCCAATGTTGTACACATATGTCTATATCTAGTAGTTATTGAATCTACTCT
>SNQJ01S0072529.1:129900-146901 GCA_010110895.2 Picea sitchensis
ATTGTCACCTCTACTACAACTTGTAATTTTTCCCAAAAGTCTCCTTGGGACAAGAGACTTTTACTACAAATGCTAAGTGCAAATATTTATAATAACACTAAAGGGAGGAGATTAACCTTCCATTATTCCTCATGATTGATTTTATTCTCGGTAGTTTCATTACAAAAGAGACAAACATTATTTTCACAATAGGCTTTGAGACAAACAAATCGTTTGAGTTCAAAATTCACTCTGTCAAAGAAAGGAGGTTCCCCTACTTTTATGCCTTAGGCACAAATTTATTCCTTGGTTTTGGTTCAAGGACATGGAATTGCAAATTCATTTTTCTCATAGTTTCAAATTCTAGAGGTCATTTCTTCAAATTCTTGGAGACAAGCAATGCGTTAGGCTCAAAATGAGCTTTCTTCAAATTCTTGGAGACAAGCAATGCGTTAGGCTCAAAATGAGCTCGGACAATCATTGAGATCTTTTATGGCATCGAAGGTTGGATTGATTGCTTGCACTCACATAATTCTTATTTTCACTAAAATTATAAGGTGTGTGATGTCAACATGTTGGCTTGATAGGGGTTCAATATGTTAGTCTTTTGGCACTTTTAGATTGAGTTTCATTTTATTCATTAGTTTTTAAATTTTTTAAATTTATATTTTTTGTCATGGTGTCTTTTCATTGATTGACAGCTTAATCATTATGAAGTCGACATCTTAAGTTAATTTATTTCTTTATGCTCAAGGAAGATGAACTCTTATCCAATCAAAAGAAGTTTTAGGTCATACTCCAAAACCAAAAAGTGAGTTGAACTTGTCTCCAATATCCACTAAAAACCCACCACTAAAAACCCAGTATACATTGTAACAATTACTATATGCCTAACTAAATGCTCAGAGTCAAAATCTTATTCAAGATTGGATGGAAAATATGCAGACAATTTCAAACTTCTATGCTAGAAAAGAAGTTATTTCATGAAAAATTGTGAACATTCTTCCCAAGGAAATATGGCAGGAAGGGCGTGCAGCTACTGGACTGTTTTATGGCGGCAAAGAAGACTGTTTTGGAACAATGGCCTTCAAAGAGTTTTTAGAGAATTTTTTCGAATAAATAATAAATTAAACAAATACAAATGGAACCAATTTTTATGGCTCCCAGAAGGTGCACCGACAAAGTTATTGCCAACTTCAAGCCAGGAACACACTTCTTGAGGTACAAGTTCATTTGGAAATTTGTAAGGTCACTTTCTAACAAAATCAATCATTGTCTATGAAATCCTTGAAATTAAACCAATGGAATAGTAAAAAGGGATTTCAACAAACAAGCCTTGATCAAATAAGACAACTTTCAGTAGTTAGCCTAAAGTTTAAATTACATAACATTGTTAGATCAAACCATGATAACTTTGTGGTTAAGTTACTCTGTGGATTACAGGGTAGTTTTGTCAATGAACTGTTGGGCGATGCTTTCTATGCATTCATGTTGGCGCTAAATTTACTCGACACTTAATAAATTAGTTTTTCTAGTTAAACAAGGTTTTCTAGTAAATTATTGATCCATTCCTTACTCTCTCTCTTGGAAGAGTCACATTCAGAAATTGAAAGATAGCAATGTAATAACTTAAAGTCTGCATAAACCTGGGGAAAAATAGTGCAGTATTGGTGTTAGATTCTTGCGCCACGAATGTCAACACCTTTGGAACTAATCATTTTTCCATTCCTATTATATGTTCTCAATGGTTGCTTGTATTTACACTCTTATCATGCATATGATGGAGCTGAAAGGCAACATTCACAGCCAATGTTGTACACATATGTCTATATCTAGTAGTTATTGAATCTACTCTGTATATTTATTTTAAATGTCAACAGTCCTTAACTTCTATTGCATGACAAAAAGAAACAATTTTGACACCCACTATAGTTGTTCAGTGATCAAGATTGCTCAAATTAAATCAGATATATGGAATAAACATGGGTGTGTTGAAAGTCTGTCATTAGAGGATGATGTCTCATCTAGATAGCATTTAATATCATTTTAGAGGCATTATTCATGTTGTATGTCATAGAACTTGTAAAATGACCCACAAAAGTCAATTCAGAAAATGATAAATGGGAAATGTATCMAGATATGTAACTGTCCACTCATAAAATRGGTTTCAGAATTATTGATTTGACAACCTTCAGTTAAGTCGTGATAATTAAACTATGTTTCTGGTTTGATGTCTAAGACATCCAATTCAATCGGAGCAAATATTTACCAGTCTTGATTGAAACTAATGTTTTTTTTTTCATTCTCCAATATCTCCAAATCTTCACAATCACTAGGGATGAAAAAACCCTCTCCAAATAATCATTCACATTTCAGCCATCAAGATAACTCTCCAATCAAGGGGCAAATAGGGATGCTAAATTAAAACAATATTAAACTTGTCCATAGTTAATACTGGTGTTTGCAAAATAAGTTACTCAAATTTTTGGAATATATATTTCAGAATCACATAAGATAGGAAAGAGGAATGTATCTCTTCTTTAGGATCTCATAAAGAAGAGAGGGAAGAGCAACTTAATCTCTTCTTTAGGATCTCATAGAGAAAAGAGCGAAGAGTAACTTTGTATGAGACAGTGTGTATCAAAACTACTTTTAAACATATGGTTGAACTTAACAGAATATTTATGGGCATCACTGGACAGGCAAACACCTCAATTTCAATGTTGTTTTAGCACACAACATACTGAAAACTTTCAAGAATCACAAGTCAAGCATACATAACTGTCAAGTGAACAGCCAATTGAATTCATGTTTCTTATAATAAATGTAGGTGAAGCCACACATTCAGAGCGTGGCCTGGCACCCAAAGTTTTAAAGGCCCTATCATCCAAATGAGGACAATAAACCACGAAAATTCACAATATAGCACTAACCCCCAAGCAATAAATCAAATATATAAAAACCATTTAATAGAAAATACTCAGTGTGTATGGTTGTTTGCATGAGGACCCAGAATCCCTCTTCATCATCACCATAGGTCTTCAACAGAAATTCAACAACTATCAATGGATGATAAAGCTCCCTTATTAAAACATTAACAAAAACCATAAAGGAGACCAGGTAATGCAAAATATACCAGGAATGATACCAGCGCAAAACATCTGAATTAAAAAAAAAATTGCCTGGAACATCGAGGGAAAATTGATATGATTCTAAGATGTTTAAAGGCCATGGATAAGTAATTGTGTTCTGCACACACAGAACAGGTCACCATTGAGAAACAAGAGATGGAAGGGAATAAGAGAATACACGTGCAACAATTAAAAATACCTACACGAGGCTTTATGTTCAATCCAATTTCAAAATTGATATACCGGGGATTTCATGAACCATTTTTTTTTAAAACAGTTTGTAATCACAAATTTTTACATGCCATACAAGAAATGTTTTTGAGAATATACACTTTGGTTATCATTAATGTTATTAAGAAAGGGTAAAGTGCATATTTTTACTCTTGTTGATGTTTCTAAGTTTTGGGTCATTAACCTATTTCTTTATGTCCAAGAAAGATGAGTTTTTAGTCAATCAAAAGAATTGAGAAAATCAGTATACATGTTGGTCATCGGTGAGGCTACCATGAAAGGGTCCAGTACAGACTTCCACTCCTACTTCTTGGTTTGTTAACCTATTTCCTTATATCCCAGAAAAATAAACTCTTGGACAATCAAAATAAGTCTTAGATCACACTCTAGGACCAAAAAGTGGGTTCAAGTTATCACCAATATCCACCAAAAACCCAATATACATGTTGGTCATCATTAAGGCTGCCTAAAATACTGAAACCCACTTGCAGAGATTTGATCTCCTATTCATGAATATATTCATGAATGGATGAAAAGTATTATAAACTTTATGCAATTATGAATATCAATAATGGTCATACAAAATTGATTGAGGTCCATCTTTGAAAATATGGCTATTTTTGTTTTTTTTTAACTAGATTAACAATTTCTCTCTTAGATATCATAATCATGAAAATTTGTCCATGACACATTTGTATGAAAATTGTTTAAATTAATTAGATTTGAGTGATTGTATTTTGAGTTCTACTTATCGGGAAGAGGTTACATGTCTCATTGAACATGAAAGTTTGCTCATCTTGCCATTCTTTCTAATTGAAATTCTTCGAAAATATTGTTAACAACCCTTCATCCTCAATATATAGTGTATTATGATGGTAAAGCATATAATATTTTGTGAAGGATATATCTATGATAAAAATATGCAACTACTTTTTTATTTGAAAGGAAGTTTACTTTTTCATTTGAATGAATTATTTAATGTTTTTTTTAGTATTTATGGAGGATCATTTTAATTGGTCAAGTGTTTCACCAAATTCAAAATTAATTTATAAAGTTAATGGCATGACTCAATGATCTTCAAGGTTTAGCTTGAATTTATTTAAAAAAATATATTGTGATATTGCTACAAATATTATTTATTGTTTTGGCATTGTGTATGGATATTTCTCTCAAATTTGAACATCATTCCAGAACTAGAATGTTCTTATTTGATATATCTTTGTATATTTTTTTATTAGTTCCAAGTTTTAAGCTTTGTTTTGAAGAAAATAAGTTTTACTTCTTTAATATGTCTAATTCAATATTCAATATGTTTGAAATCCTAATTTCATTCTTGAAATCATTTTAAAAAATAATATTTTATTTATAAATGATCATCTTAACTGGCATTGTGTTTCACCAAATTCAAAATTAATTTATAAAGCTAATGGCATGACTCAATGACCTTCAAGGTTTAGCTTGAATCTATTCTAGAAAAATAGATTGTGATATTGCTACAAATATTATTTATTGTTTTGACATTGTGTATGGATATTTCTCTCAAATTTGAACATCATTCCAAAACTAGAATTTTCTTATTTGATATACCTATTGTATATTTTTAATTGGGTTCCAAGTTTTAAATTTTATTTTGAAGAAAATAAGTTTTACTTCTTTGATATGTCTAATTCCATACGTTTGAAATCATAATTTCATTCTTGAAAGAGTTTTAAAAAGTAAGATTTTATTTATTTTCCTACACATTGCCATAGCTATAACACTCCTTTGAGTTTTTTTGGGGTCTCCCTCTAATTGAAAACTTTTCTAAAAATGTTATTCTAATTTGAAGGAGACCATTTGTGTGCATGTCAACATCCATTGTCCACACCAAAATGTTAACATCCATTATCCAACCAAAAGGTCAAATCTGTAGAAAATCATAATAAAAATGTGAATAAGGCACATAAAAATAGAAAAACCTGTCAACATCATTTTAATTTAGGTTTTGGTCTATGATGATTGTATAAAAGAAAATGAATTATGTAATTTGTAGACAACGTTCTATGTAATATATGTTGATTTATAATTGATAAAAAGATGATGATACAATGATTCTTGTGACGGTTTATTTATAGCATTGACTGCTTACGAGGTGAAGAGGCACATGCCCCTTGATCTTTCATTAATTTCAATTAGATTATTGTTATTATGTTATTATATTTACGTTATTATATTTATTATTATGTTTATAACATTGTCATCTACTTAATCTACATCTCTTATTGTTCATGTTTAATTATGGCATTATAACTAAGACTATATATTTTTCTAAGGCCTAATCTATGCCCACCATTTATTACAAAGTTATGCGTCCCTGGAATTTTTTATAAGACAATAAAAATATAAGGGATAAAAGAGACCTTTCTTCCTTGGAAAGAGGTTCTTTTTGGGTACAAATGGATGATTAGAGAGGAAGTCATGCATGGAATGTGATCTATCAATATTGTTATACTTTTGGAGTTATTGATGGATATAATTATGTGCACTCCTATTTAAGAACATCATATGATGAACTTGTGTAATGTCCTAACCCACTACATCAATTAAGTGGTATTTTTTTTTCTTATTGAATTTAATCATTACACACCCAACATTGTAACTCATGATTAAAATTAAAAGCATAGTAGATTGGTTAAAGGGTCATAATAACATTTCCTCAATTATATTCTTAGATAATGTATCCTAACCATAAGGTAACACATAAGACTCTTGGACAAGGTCAATCTTCAAGTACACAAACAAGGAGACATCTCTAACACTTAGTAAACAATCGAAACGTTGAGACTATAGTTTGACTTAAACATGTACTAGCCCTAAGTTAACTAATGAAGGATCCCCAATTAAGAACAAGGATTACATAATTAGAGATAATTTAAATAATATATGCATATCTTGCATTCAATTTTACTATGTACTTAAACTCGTGAAACCTAAGACACTAAGTATTGTTCTGGATTGTATCTATACGTATCAACAATAATATCCTCATTAATTTCAATGTTATACATCATACAACATCAAGCCATTTGGAAAGTCGGTTTTATGGCTATTATACCTCTTTGGTACCAACACGAAGAGATACCTATACGTATCAACAACAATATCCTCATTAATTTCAACGCTATACATCATACAACATCAAGCCATTTGGAAAGTCGGTTTTATGCCTATTATACCTCTCTGGTACCAACAAGAAGAGATTAACCACATCAGATGTAATCCAAACATTGTGTGTTTCATTTTGTCAACTGTTAGATACATCCTCCAGGTTTCATCATAATTTAAGTTCTGTGACCTTAATTAAATAACGATGATGCAACAAAATTGATAGCACGACAGTCCTTTGTCAAAATCCACTAAGGTTGACATCAGTCTTGTTTAAAAAAAAAACCCACTAAGGTTGACATCAGTCTTGTTTAAAAAAAACTATACCTAAAACAAGTAACCCAAATGGTAAGATACTCAACCTGTGAAATAATAATATCAAATTGAATCACCATGTGTTTATCCTGCTTGATTCGATTCTAGTCATATCTCTTCCTTTATGCACTCGATATACTAGGTTATTAATATAGTGTAAGACAATGTGCAATACCATAATAGACTAAAGGTTAAAATCATTACGAGGATGTTACTATCTACATAGACCTAAGTTGATATTTACATTGCACGAAGATAGGGTAGGTTAGAATCCATTAAATAGTCAATAAGGAACGCTATAAAAAATTGAGCGGTACCCCTGGTGGATAAATTTTTCGGCAATACAAAATCTTAGATATATAATACCAACGAAATTTAGATCAAAATTTCACTACTTAATAATTTGAACATCGATATTGATAATTAGAAATTGAATATCAATATTGATTCTGCAACAAAGATATCGCTCGGTCACAATCAACTTGTTGTCTTCCAGAAAGATGTACATTGCGTCATTTTTATCAACCGGGCTCATAATCACCTTGAAGAATATAGGAATTATGTAATCTTATTTTCTAGTTGTGTTGAACCACATAAAACAGAAAACATGTCTTACAAATACAATATAGACAGAGATCGGACTTTCTAGAAACAATTACAATATCCAC
The DNA here is from genome assembly GCA_010110895.2 of Picea sitchensis. Lineage (NCBI taxonomy): Eukaryota > Viridiplantae > Streptophyta > Pinopsida > Pinales > Pinaceae > Picea > Picea sitchensis. The sequence continues at coordinate 137,369 of SNQJ01S0072529.1, forward strand.
AACTACTGCAAGAGATCCCAATGTAAACACACAATCGAGTCCATTATCTAAAACGATTCTAAGAAATCCCAAAGCAAACACAACAAGGGTATAGAGACGCTGGCCCAATCAAATGAATCAAATGCAAGAATTAAAGGACATAGAACAACGAAAAGAACCAAGAATCAATAATCATATCGCTAGGTATTTATTAATTATTAATTGATTCTAATTATTAAATGTTTCTCGTTATCAATTGTTTCTAATATCGATATCGCTCTAATTCAACATTTAAATCATAACTCAGTATGTAGGTAAATAACATTATCGTTGTAATAAAATCGCCATAATAATATCGTTGTAATAAAATCTCCATAATAATATCATTGTAATAAAATCACCATAATAATATCGATGTAATAAGATTATCGTTGTAATAAAATATAACTACTGAAACCATATGTAGCGACCCCATTCTCTGTCCAATGTTGTGATAAAAAGGGCTGCCATAAAAATCGATGCCAAACTATGGGTAAGGGTTTGGGATTGTGCGTGTTCCAGCCAAGAATAATGTAGGTGATAACTCTAGGTATAAACACACAACACAGTTCAACAAAATTGTAGTAAGATTAAATGCAAGGAATAGATGGTTCGGGCTCGTTCGGAAATGAGAAAATGGAGACAACCTCCAAGAAAAAAAAAAAAAAAATCTAAGAAATAAATCATTTGCAGCATAAATTTTGTTGCAAGAAATAAACCAATCGTAGGAGTAGATGAAGAGGCATTTTCAATGTACGAGCGATGGATTTGCTGGGCAATTTAAAAACAAAATTCTGGTGAGTAAAACACTACACCGCAGAAATAAAACGCTAGTGAACTGAGGGACATCCTCAAATCATCAGGTGGGAAGCATTGAGTTTGGCGTGGAGAATGAATCACAATAACTACTGCATAACCTTACATCGTATTATCCAAGTACGGAAAGCATGGCATTTGAATCTAAATCCTTAATATTGAGGTGAAAGATGCAACATTCAAATCGGGTCGATCGCCATGCACGGACTAATAACTGAAGGATAAAGGAATCAGAAGTTAAAAACACAATCTGCATCGAGACCTTCTCCTTGGAGAACAAAAATAATGAAAAACATAATCAAGGAATAAAGAAATGCAGGAAGGAGATACAAGAACACAAGCAAGGTTTTGAGTCTGAGGCTCATTCCTGCCACACGCCATTAGTGGACAATAACTCATAAATAAAGGATATTGTGGATATAAATGGCTCTTACAGATGATCTGCTACAAGGGATTATATTGATAACAGAATGCAGTAAAAAAAACAAGTGTAAATTAAATTTCTTATTTTCATAAGTAACAACTTTAACCGTGTACCTTATCCAAACGTGAATTCTCCAAAGTTGTTGTCACGTGCACGCTCCATCCAGCTCCCACTTACCAACTGATGTGACCTCACCATACCTCCCAACTAATGCTAGGGATACTATTCTTCCCCATGAGCCCCCCAAAACGCAAAGGGGACACACACACAATACCAAATAATTCTAGCACCCAAATCGCCTCACAAGATCAAGCTACCACTCATTACCCGAGATGGGTATCCCAACTCCCACAAGAGAAAGTTCAGCTAAGATAAAATTTCAACAGAACGCTACACCTATCAGACGTGATCCATACTCCTCCTTTGTCATCCTTTTATAGAGTTTTCTTAGTCATTAGTTTCCAAACCCTCATTAAATTATTTTATTCTATCAATTAATTTAGAAAACCTCCTCCGTATAATACGTCCCCCATCCCCTAGTTGCACCAAAAAATCAATTTTATTAATTAATTAAATTTTTCTATTTCCTCACCCACTCAAGAGCATTCCTAAAGTACCCTGTCCCATCACCCCTTCTTATAATTCTTAAATTACTTAAACCTTACTTAAATCCTAGTTGAGTTCATAAATAGAAAGTTCCAAGGCTAGACTCCTTTTACCAAGTTAGACATTCCCCTTTCTTTAAGTTTCCTTTCTCTTTAGTTTCCTTTTCTTTAGTTTCCCTTCCCCTTTTAACTAAGTTCAGAATTAACAAATTTAGACAAAACAACCATTTACTCTTTTATGAATTTAATCCTCCATTATAATTCTTTTACTTTAATAATTAAAGTTTGAATTTCTACCCCTTCTTGTTATGTGTCTAAATATTTTTTGTCTAAGGTTCTACTTAGACATAGGTTTTAAATTCACTAGGCTTGGCAATTTTAAGGGAAAATTTGCTATTAAACTTTTACTTATCACATCATTCATTTTGCTAACCAGTCCTTAAGGAGGCATAGTCTTCTAGGCATTAGGTTTATTAACTTGCCAATTGCAACCGCTGACGCGTCTTCCGGGAATGCACTACGTTCTCTAAGGGTTCCACTCAACTCTTTCCATTTTATTCGTGTGACTTGTCCTTCAAGATGCACTACATGATCCAAGAGTGCCACTTGCCCTTCGCTTTTCTTTGCTGACGTGTCTCTTCAAGACACACTACATGTCTAAGGGTGCCACTACTTTGACTAAATTCTAGACAAACTCGGAGCTTCAATACCCATCGGGGTGATCTTGTGGGAGACTATATTCTAAGGAATAAGGACTTCGCCTTTATTGCACTTCATTAGAATCATCGGAACGACTATCACGTTCTCATGGTATCGTGGGTCTCTCTAACTAGGTAATCGCTAACCTACAACTCGAGCCACGGTAGGAGTGCTAGTAGGTTGTCGGGCTGCTACCACACCTCTCCCTCAATGACTTAGTTGTTGTGTGTGACCCTACTCCAAATGTGAGTCTAGCCTGGGCAAGTTATCGCCAACCTACATCCATCAACAAATCATGTCAATAATAAGTGTAGTCATAATAACATCTGTTAATCATATGTACATATGTCACATCAACAAAATTCAAACCCCAATAGCCCAATTCTTGTTCACCGATTCAAGGGTTTCATCGATTGATCTAGGAATCTGGATCCGTGAGGTCTCCTAGGCTCCAAAAGGCTAAAAAATGAAAGTTCTCGGAATCGGACTTTAAACCAATTCCATTGTGACCGCCTCTTGGCCGTGACCGGGATTTCGCATATATATTTACTTTCTCAACGGGCTCAGATATGTAGAGTTATTCTGACTGATTAGATTCCCAACAACTAAAAGTCAACAAATAAACCTAAGAAAAGTCAATGATGATAATCATCATGACATCAACATAGTGACATGTGGCAGCACGGCAACAGCGTGACTAGACAATGACATGGACCTATAGCATGTTGACACATGGCATCGCAGGACAACAAATGGTGGTGTGCCACGCGGGTCTACATGGGTTTCCACATGGCCTGCATATGGTCGCCATCGCAGCAACTCCATTGGTTGGAAATTAGGTTCATTGGAAAAAATATTGTCGAAGTGGACAAGAATTGAACCGACGACCTCCCCACCAACATAAAGCTTTAATAAAGGTCCTTTACCATTGCGCCAATGATATTGCTTGTAATATCAAGCCACATTGAAATTATTTAAATTTCAATGTCATGTGTAATAGAGTGAAAGGGGGCTGGGGATTAGCCCCAGCCCACAATTTAATTATTATTGCATATAACCACAAGGGCGTAGGCCTATGCATAACCACCAGTCACGGTTATTTATAACCCATACGACCACACCTCAGCATACAGTTCAGTTGGCATGGATTCCTATCACCCGTCCGCCTGTATTTGGGGCCATGTGACCTGGGACTTGATATTTGGTGCGAGAGAATTGGTATAGCCCTCGAGTTTATGGGGATATCATGTCACCTATGTATACAGAATGAGGGCTAACGACAACCCTCAGATGGCGCTTGGCCATATGGACTAATATGACCATGCAAGAGGGTGCGTGCTGGGTATAAGGAGATAAGCCCTATTAACATAAAGTGGTTTTAATATATGTATTTTTTTATTTTTTATTGTTTTTAAGCCTATTAATGGAGATTTATGCCCATTTTTGGGGGATATTAGGCTCTTCTGGCCTGCATTTTGGGAGGAAGTTGGGAAGGGATAACCAACTTCAGATCTATATAAACCAGGATTGTTTGAGGCCATGGGGAGAGTCAGAGCAGAGTTGGCGTCAAGAAACAAAGCCAAAGTCATTTTTATGTGGAAGTTGTTGAGGAGCAGACGCTTGCGGGCCATTTCTAGGAGCTCCTCGTCATCCGGCTTTGAGTGTCGTTTCTTCCGTTGGGTTCTAGAGATCCGGGAAGCATGATCGTGATCAATCTTGTATCCCCGTATAATTCATTGCAATGTATTTTTTTGAGATTTGAATAGTAGGGAAATAAAGAAGCCTCAATCGGTGACAGCGTCCGGGAGACGTAGGAATTTTTTGTCGAACTCTGTTATCACTTCTTGTTATGGTTTGTTGTTCTTATCGCTATGTTCGGGCTCAGATATGTGTTTGTGGATGTGATATAATTCTCTTATATTCATCCGCTTTCATTAGTTTCCTCAATGGTTATTTAACTCATGCTTAATAACTCAACCACAAATTTCATTAAAAGATCTTTCCTGATCAAGTGGTATCGTGAGCTAGTTGACGCTTGGATTTGAGTTTTGCATGTTAACCGTGGAAAATCTATAGCATGGTGAAGGCAAGCTTGTTAAAGAGAATCCATTGATTGGATTGAGAAAGAAGACATTCTCACAACGAAGATGACATCGGAAGAGGGACTTTGTCTTGATGAGAAAGAGTTTCAAAAACTTTCCTTTGCTATGCTCGCAGATGGTGAAAGTTTTGTATGAGGATTACTTGGAACGAAGAGACCTGGCTTGACAAATATTCAAAGGGAAAAAGTGAAGAGTGAAGAGGAAGAGGATCCTCTCGTGATTCTCCTTCACCTCCATCATCACCTCCTTCTTCTCGCTCTTCTTCAAGTTCAAGTTCTAAAAGCAATGCAAAGAAACATGTTCATAAAACATAAGAATGAAAGCATTATTAAAACTTCTTGATGTTAAATTTGAGTTACCCATATATGATGGTGAAGTTACTGCAAAGAGACTTGAAAATTGGGTCGGACAGATGGAGGTTTACCGAATGTACAATGATCAAATATGAGGCCACACAAATAAAATTAGCATCTTTGAGACTTGCAGGATGCAATAACCTCATCCTATGTGCTAAGCTGCAAAATGTCACGTAACAAGTGGGTAATGTATTTCCATCATGGCAAAGTTTTGTTTCTAATTTAGAAAACAATTCTATCCTTTGGGTTATAAAGAAAAGTATTAATTGAATGGCAATCTTAAAACTAAGAAAAGGACAAACAATGAAAGAGTATACAGATGGCTTTCAAAAAATGGCATTGATGTTAGATATCCCTTTACATACAATAGAAACGCTTTATGAAGTATATAGGAGGTTTACCTGAACATATTAGAAATAATGTATTCATGTTTGGACCCACTAACCTTGATGAGGTTTATGTTCAAGCAACATATATTGAAGCAGGGAAAGCAGGTGTATCAAGGGAAGTGTCTTCAAGGAAAGAGGACGAGAGGAAGTGGACAGGCAAAAAGGCAAATGTTGTGGCGAGAAAGGAAGAGAAGACCTCTTGCAAGCATTGCAAGAAAGAGGGGCATGATGAGGACCGTTGTTGGCAGTTGCATCCCGAGAAGAGGCCAAAATGGTTCAAGGAAAAGAAGGGAAGGCAAATAGTTGCAGTGACAACAAGACCCATAGACTTGGGATCGGATTCAGGTGATGAATCAAAGGTCTCATTGGTTGGTATGACAGGTAAAATTGGTGAAGGCAATGATTGTAGAAGTAACTTGTTTCATATAAGGACCATAATACGACACACTAAGATAAACACATTAATCGACAGTGGATCTCAAGCTAATCTAATCTCAAAAGAATTGGTTAAGTAATTTGGGTTAAAAACACAAGTACATCATAAGCCTTACACACTTAAATGGATAAAAATTCATCATCAAATGCCAATAACAAAATAGTGCACAATCAAATTTGCAATTTCATCTAAGTATGTGGTCGAGGTAACATGTGATCTAGTGCCATTAAGAGAATGTGGAATGGTCTTAGGTAGTCCATACTTATATGATCGTAAGGCAATCTTCTACAGGACAAAGAATCAATATCAATTAACCAAAGCAGGTCAAGATTATGTGGTTCATGCTCATCATGTTAAGGAAAATAAAACACTTCAAACAATGGAACAATTAAAGAAGGCAGTTCAAGCAAGCAACAAACCAATAATTGTTTCAAATGAAGTAATCGATATTAAGAAAGAACAGGAAATGATTGTTGAATGGAAAATCAATCATAGGATGCTTCAAGATAAGCTCATGTCATGCAAATATTACAAGTATATCAGCTCATTCGCAGTCATTTTTTTTATGCTATCATTAGTAATGTTGTCTACATGGATGATAGTGGCTTCAGTAAGATGTAACAGGGTTCAAATGGGTAACAATATGTTGTCAATTGTCATGATTGTGTTACAGTTGATCTTGATGAGACGGGTGCACAGGACAGAGTTCAGAGACAAAGGACAAGTTGGGTGGCCTATCTCGAGCTTGTTGATTGGTCAGTAACCTTTTGGGGACCAAAAGATCCTTTAGTGGGGAGGTGTGATCCAGAATCAGATCCAGGAGGTTTCCTAGGTCCAGAAAAGGCTCAAAAATGAAAGTTATCGTAATCGGATGAAACCAATTCCATTGCGACCGACTCATCGCGTTGATTTCAGACATATATTTACTTTCTCAAACGGGCTCCGTATGCGAGAGTTATCACACTCTGATTAGATTCCCAAACAACTAAAAAGTCAATAGTCAAACTGGCAAAAAGTCAATGCTGACGTCAGCATGACATCACCAAGATGACATCAGCATAGTGACATGTTGCAGCACGACAATAGGGTGACTGTGCAATGACATGGACCTATAGCATGTTGACACATGGCATCGGAGGACAACAAATGGTGGGGTGCCACGTGGCCTAGACATGGGCTGCCACGTGAAACCCATTGGTTGGACATTAGGTTCATTGGAAAAAATATTGTTGGAGTGGACAAGAATTGAACCGACGACCTCCCCACCAACGTAAATCTTTAACAAAGGTCCTTTACCATCGCGCCAATGATATTGCTTGTAATATCAAGCCACATTGAAATTATTTAAATTTCAATGTCATGTGTATTGGAGCGAAAAGGGGTTGGGGCTAAGCCCTAGCCCATGGTTTAATTGTTATTGCATATAACCACAGGGTCGCAGGCTTATGCATAACTACAAGCCATGGTTATTTATAACCCATACGACCACACCTCAGCATACAGTTTAGTTGGCACGGATTCCTAGCACCTGTCCACCAGGATTTGGGACCATGTGACCTAGGACTTGATATCTGGTGTGAGAGAATTGGTATAGCCCCCAAGTTTATGGGGATATCATGTGACCTATGTATACAAAATGAGGGCTAGCGCATAGCCCTTTGGGCTGGCGGTTGGCCATATGGCATTAATATGACCATGCAAGAGGGGCGCGCGCTAGGTATAAGGAGCTAAGCCCTATTATTAACATAGAGTGGGTTTTAATATATGAGTTTGGGATTTTTTTTGTTGTTTTTAAGCCTGTTAATGGAGATTCTTGCCCATTTTTGTGGGATATTGGGCTCTTTTTGAGCCCAAATTTTGGGAGGAAGTTGAGGAAGGATAACCAACTTCATGTCTATATAAACCAGGCCTGTTTGAGGTCATGGGGGAGAGTCAGAGCAGATTTATGCTGAAGTAAAGCAAAGCCAAAGTCATTTTTATGCAAGGGAGTTGTTGAGGAGTGGATGCTTGCGGGCCATTTCTGGGAGCTCTGGTCATCCGTTTTGAGTGTCGTTTCTTCTATTGGGTTCTAGAGATCTGGAAGAACAAAATCATATCAGTCTTGTATCCCTATGGCACTACTACGATGTATTTTGTGAGCTTTGAACATAAATAAAGAAGCCTCCCCCACTGAGAAAAAGGCCCAGAGACGTAGGCAATTTTGTGTCGAACTCCGTTATCACTTCTCTTGTTATAGTTTGTTGTTCTTACTGCTTATGTTTAATTATGTATATGAGTTTATGGCTGTGATATAATTTTCTTATCTTCATCCTCTTTCATTAGCTTCTTGAATGGTTAATACACACATGCTTAATAACTCAACCACAATCATTAAAATATCTTTCCAGATCATCGATGCCTATGCATCTTCAATGTCCAGAGTCCTGCACACTCAGGAGAATCTAGTCAATAGCACCTGTCTATGTAAATACAACAAAATAACATATCATCAAATCCACAATATATCATAATCATAATAAAAACAACCAATAGTATAATAACCCGGATCACTTGCATGCAAGTGTCCTCAAAGAATAAGTTTGCTCAGTGCACGCAAGAGCGGGATGTTACAACTTGTTTGAAAGGTCCTTTCAAAATCAATAATAAAGAATCCATAATAGAAATGGTAGAGCAAAGATTAATATCTCTCGAGCTTGATAGAAGTCATGGTCAAGATCAACACATATGAACTTTGTGGTGAAATATGATCAAAACTGATAGAGGGATATGCAAGAGTGTACAGTGAGAACCTTGACAAATACAACCCCTAATGCTTGCAACATTGTATAGAGGATGGAGAAATTATGTTTCTTTTTCCAAATATGTAAAATGAGTATATTACAGTTTAATGAATACATTTTCCTATTATTATATATGGTTTTATATTTTATCAAAAAATACGCCAATACTTTACAAGGTTTTAGAATTCAATGAAGGATTCGCCAAGATTTTACAAGATTTTATAATTCTGTGAAAGAATCGCGAAGATTTTACAAGATTATATAATTGACTAAAATATTCGCCAAAAAATTATATATACATATTATATTGTTGATAAAATAGCCTTTAATTTTTCCTATGTATCATGGGGATTCACCCATTTATTATACATAAAAATTTAGGGGGGGATCTTAAAATCAATTTCTCCATCAGAAGGATAGCATTTGACATCACAATCTTTTAGAACAACGTTTCCCACAATGTACTACTTTATTTGTACATCGACATCATTTATAGTGAATGGGTCTTCACTACTTCATTCAGTACATACTTTACTCGTGTGCCTTGATTCCTCTAAGCACTCTGATTATCATGAGTAGATTTCTTGAAATAACACTTTGCCTTCAAGTGCCTCTATTCATCCTTGACACCAGGTCCAATTCTTTCATAAGTTGTAAAATCTACCCTTCCATATTTTCCTGCTTTAAATTTCTATATGGACCTGATACACATGTCTTCTTATGTGTTGCAGATGGCTTTCCCACCTAGCATCTACATCTGATAGGCATAATTGTCCCCTGGAATTATTTCCTACAAAAGGATTTTCATTAAGGGTTTTTCCATGTTTCTCATTAAACTCCTTTCTCTGAGCATCAACTTCTTAAGGAACCCAAATAGTGTTTTTATATCATTCATTCATATGGACTAG